>NW_019091372.1:1421644-1443986 GCF_001949145.1 Acanthaster planci
CTTATGAGGTTTTTCACAAGCTCTCGGACAAGCACTGAGCATACAGTGCTTATTAATATACGTTGGGTGAGGGCAAAACCTGTTATATATAATAAACCGTAAGTGTCCGAACCCAACAAGTCATCTGTTAGAGGTCAATCTGATCATTTCTCCAACATCATATAACTATGATCTCCGTTACTAAAGTCACTCAAACATATTGTAATATCCACTGACCCCCGACCCAGGTTTCTCATCAGACACTTCCAATATGGATGCCTCCTTATGAAGTGCCGACACAAGCCTTTCCTTGAGCGTCGTAACTGGGGCAATATCTAAATCACCTGGCTATGGCTTAGCATATTACATGTATCTATGGGAAATGCATGAAACTGCTGGCTTACGGCTTCCACAGGCATGCATGTTATTTCTAGCCGTAGCCTGGTAATTCAGACATATCCTAAGACTGTCTTTCCTCCTACATTGACTATAATAAAACCCCACCAACCAACCATCGGAGTCAAACTTCGCACCCACCTTCTGGAGAGCCATCGCGATCCTGGTCCCCGCCACGCTGATGGACATGGCCACGTCCTCTGACCGCAGGTACTCCAGGGCCTCGTCCAGCCCCTGCTCGGCCGTGTACTGCAGGCTCTCCCGGCCAGCCATGCCTGCCAGGTGGTCCAGGGTGTGCATGCTGGCGCCCACCTCCGCCCCGCAGACCGGCACCAGCGGCTTGCCGGGCAGCTTGGCCTGGAAGTCAATGTGCTCCTCGATTCTGGACGAGGGAATGGGGAAGAGTATCAGTTACTCAGGAATGAGTAACGACAGACCAAGCCATTACAAATAGGGGAACTCGTCCGAGCCTGTACCTGACATTTTTGGCGGTGACGGAGACCCAGGTGGTGTAGAACATGTTCAGGTTGACCTTCTTGTAGAGCTCGCAATCCTGCAGCGTGGGCCAGGGCAGTCTGGTCAGGTTATTCAAGTCGCTCACGTCTAAAGAAAACACGATTCAAATGTTGATCTACGCACTCACTTTGCGAGTCCTCACGAACTTAAGAAAAATACCCACAGTTTCATCCTCGCACGGCGCACAGTTCCAATCTGAACTCACCCACGACCTGCGTGGTCTTGGCAGCAGGAACGTTGGGCCCCGACGCTGGGGGCGGTACAGTCTCTCCGTCCTTGACCTCCCCGTCCTCAGAATTCAACCTCAACTGTTGCGGAAACAAATTAGAATTATAAACACACATTCCACATGGGACATCCAAAGCACAAGAAAAAATCTTGAATATTTGCTGAGGTAATTACCGATTTTGGCTCGAAATGTTTTTTTTATTAGCTTTTCACTTGTATAAGATATCTCTATGCACCAGTATTACTGGCCAAGTCTCAACTAAGTGTTAAATGTACAAATGACCGTAAGAGTACGTCTAGATTGACGGCTTGAAAAACATGATGCTTTGGCATAAATTCTTGTGAACACAATAACTGTCATAAGTGTTTTTCCAATCAGGCAAACTCACCGTTTCGCCCGGTCGTAAGCCCCTGTGCATGGTGACCGTTTGTGACGAGTCAGTATTCCCAGGGTGATGGGTTATCGTGCCGACGCCAAAAGAGCTGCCATCTTCGTCTCTGACCACCGCCTGGGCGTCGCGCAGCGGAGTTCCTGGGGAAGACAATCCAAGTTCAAATCGCACCTTGCCTTTCATTCAAGAATATTCATTGGGTCCACATCTTGGGTGTTAGGGGTTTTTTCAATGATTTTATTCCTTAGGTCGTTCTTTTTTTCCCCTTTTTTTTTTCATTGTGGGTTTTGCCTTCACACTGATGTTTATTCACGAATGTTGTCCAAAAACGTGCGCAAAAATTTACAAGCTTACTCGGGCGGGACTCGAACCCACAACCTCCTGCTTCCGGGTGCAGACGTCTTAACCACTTGATCACTCAGCTTGCCAAGGTCGGCAGGTTGGGCAGTCAGATGTAGCAGATATACCACAATCAAACTATTTCCAAAGATTTACTTAGCGTAGGAGATACGCTAAGTTTGAATTAAGGAGTTTTCCCCCCATGTTTATTCATAACACCGTATAACCAGCATTGTAAGCAAGCTTGTAAAAACTGGGTGTTTCTGTACTTTTTGTCTTAGGATCTGCAGTTTAAATAATGTGAACAGGTGCACAAGGCACGGTATTCCTCTCAATTCAAAGTCTAATAAAAGATATCTCAGGAAACAGCAGAAGACTCCAGCCTACCGGCTGCCTTGTAAGCCTTCCCGTTCTGCAGCTTTTCCCCAGTGTCACAGTTCGTATCTTCCCTGGTGCAGTCCCCCGACTCCCGCGGCACAAACTCCCTGGTGCGGGTCTCGGTCTGGCACTGCCTCTCCCCGTTGCGGTCGGTGGAGCACACCGTACGGCTCTGGCGTTGCTGTAACCTCTGACCCCCGGCCCCGACCTCTTCCCCCTCTGTCTGCTGGGCGGTCATTTCCTAACGTGAAAGGGGGAAAAAAAGTAGGTTTTAGAGACAAGATAATTATTGACCAGATGGATAGGCAGTCACTTGAACAAAAAGTTGAAATTGTAAAAATAATCTCCGTACCTCCCGCTTCCGGAAACACTTGAGCTGCCTCAGGGTGTTGAGGTACTGATCCTTGGGGTCGAGGGTCAGGGCCACCACAAACTCGTTGGCCGCGGCCTCCAGGTTGCTGCTGGCTGCCAGGGCATTGGCCAAAACGAAGTGCGTGATTGGCTGATGGAAGTGACAATGAAACAAAAAAACAAACTCAATCACTGCATGTCAACTGATTAAAGCACGATCCAAGTGGACATTTGGGGCTGTGGCCGTGTTCATCATCAGTGTGTGTCTCGTGTATTTGCTGCTGGCAATGGCCTAGACCTAGCTCTAGACACAACATGTAGACTCAGCCGAATCTGAACACGGCCATCTTGTTTCCTCGTTTTACTGGAAGATGAAAGGGATGACTCTCAAACTGAAAGTCATCTGGTAGAGCTTAAAAACAAAATTTTCAAAAAGACACTTTCAAACAATGTTGCCCTTGGGAAAAAAAATTCTTGCCCTTCTCCTTCCTTCACGAAAGTTGGAAAAGTGGGAAACTCTGAGGAGAGACATTTCTGGCTCCAATGCTGTTAATAAATGTTACCACGAGTATGGTAGAGAGATGTTGGACCTGGTGACTTGGATCATTACACCTGAATATGAAACTTTTCAGATGGTACGTTTGTTACAAAGCGACGTGACTGCAGATGCGGTCAAGCACGTTTGCCAATTTGAATCGTGTTGCTAATTTCCTTTCTTAATAACAAAAAGCTCTGAAATTAAAAGGAAACGGTGAAGTGGAGAAATATCTCACCTCCGTACTGTTGACCACCAGGGCCATGCGCAGCAGCTGTACGGCATCTTCCGGCCGGCGGGCATTGAGCAAGACGCCGGCCGCGTTGACCAGTGGCACGTCGGCGTACTCCACGGGGCAGCGGTGCAGCGCCCGGCGCAGGCACTCCACCCCGTGGTAGTTGTTGCCGATCACCAGCCAGTAGAAACCTGCCAGGTTGTACACCAGCCACTTCTCCGCCACATTCTGTCGGGACAGAACGATCTCATTCGCGTCAAGATGTGCTCCGCGTCGGGGAGGTGTTAATTTTAAGTAACAGGTTTTAGCCCTCGTAAAAATAGTTCGCGGCACCTGCTGCTACATCTGACTCGGACCTACTAGGTTAAGTGGCGAAGACGACTGCACCACTAAGAAGGAGGTCATTGCTTTGAGTCTCACGCAAGTTAGCCTGTGAATTTTTTTGAAGGCTCTTGGTCACACACTGAGCATAGTGTCACGAAAATACGTCAGTGTAAGGACAAAAACCTGTTATTAAAGATCTTATTCGTAAATGTGATTCCTAAATTGCAGACCGAGACCTTCAGATGTTCCGATAGTCCAGACTATGCAAACACTGAACTCGGCTGGTCAGCCATTTCAACATATCTCTCTGAATGTGTACAGTGGAATAAATTCAACTCAGACATTACAAGAAAATTAAAAGGTGAACACGCGACAAGTATTAACTCATCTCTTGAAAACAACAATTAACCACAGCATTGACAGACTGTTCAAAATGCAAATTCCCATGATTTTCCGCCAGTGAAACATTTGTGGAGTGTGCATTTCTCTCAAACAGTCAGCAAAGCTAACAACCTGTCTTCAAGGATCCCCCAAAAGGTTGGCGTGGGAGTGTCTCAAATCCACCCCCCCCCACACTATCTATGATACACCAGCTCCTTTGGCAACGACTGGCCATTCTACAAAATGACATCACGCAACCCTTTCCTCTCGTTCTCGGGTAGCAGATATTAAAAGTAATTGACATAGAAGAAAGGTAACAGACGGACGGACAGACAGCCTAACCGACAGGCCCCAGCAGACCTCACCTTGGGCTCTTCAAATGCAGTCAGGATGCGCTGGGACAACTCCTCCTCACTCGCCTGGTCGCTGTCAATGTAGGCCAGCAGTTGCTACATGCAGAAAGCAGTGAAAAGACTGAAAACACTCCAAAACATTTGGCTTCGCATGAGACCATTTTATGTTTGGGTTACAGAAAAGGGAGTTGTGTTCACATGAGTGCCATCAAGACAGATTAAATTCACGAGACTAAAGCTTCAAGCCTGAGATGCAGATGAGATTTGGAAATCACCCATGGACTACTGTGACTATTTGAGTTAAGCCGTGTCCGATTCAACTGGCTGTGGCTGGGAGTAACACACAAGTCTATGGGAAGTGGCTAAAGCCACAAGCCAATGGCTTCCATGGGTGCATGCATTATTTATAGCCATAGCCATAACTTTTGGACAAGGCTTCCCACTGACCGGGCTGAGACTCTTGATGGTGTCGGTGAGAGGCAGGTGGGCCCGGCCGGCAATACTCCCGACGTAGTCCATGGCCGTGCTGCCCTCCTTTAGCTCCTCCGCCGTCACACAGACGGGCGGGAACCAGGGCAAGGGGTGGACGTCGTCCTTGAAGAGGTTCAGGTTGTCATTGACCAGGTGGGCCACTCTGTGAAAACCGAAACGGCGGAGCCACTTTTAAGAACCCGCTGAGCCTGTCGGTTTTCTCGGCCTGAGGGCTTGCTGACCATGTTAAGCCTGAAAGTTTGCTTGGTACAGGTTCTCAGCCAAAGCGGGTTACCAGGAGGGTGGCTACTGCCAACTATATTACAGAAACAGGTACTTGCGACTGGATACCAGTCAAGATCAGCTTAACACAAAAATTTTGCAAAGCAATATGAAATTAAGCACTGTCTCTGTAAACATTTGATACTTGAAGGAAAGTTATCTTTACATCTGGTACACGAAAAAGCACTGCAATAGCTCTGGCTGAGGTCAACTTCCCGATGACGGAGTGGTCGACGGATTTACGTACCTCAGCCCTTTGTTTTCGGGCGGCAAGTACGTCGGGGCATACTTGCTCCAGTCGGGCAGCTCGGGCGGCACGTTCCGGCAGTCCTCCTCGCTGGGCCAGTCCACTCGGCTCCAGGGGGGTGTCGGGGCGCTGCCCGGGCTAAAGAGGCGGGCTGAGTTGCGACGGAGCCCAGCGCTCAGATTGAAGCAGCTCTCTTCCTGTGGTTAAAAACACGGAGGCAGCATTCAGACTAAACCGGCCTTTTGTTGAAAAAGGATAGAATTTTCCACAAATTCTCGAGGGTAAATGTCTTTTGTTTTCCCACCAAGAATACAACCGCAAAAGGTGAAACGCTCCAGTGACTGTGAAGTATACTGCAGAATGGTTAAATTTGGAGCCACCACCAAATTTTGTGGCAACGGCCAGGTCTTCACTGGTTGCAAATATATTTATCTTCAGGCAAACTTGAATTCTCAGTTCTGATTGGTTGATCCATGGCAACATGCAGTGTGACATATGACTGTGTTGCGGAGTCCATGTCAAACCCAACGTAATGCACTATTCTAATTCAACGCAATGCGCTGTTTCTACTCTAAAAGTAAAACGCGCAACTGCAAAATTTACCGTCAATTCAAAGGCGGAGAGCTTACGCACACAGGCCCCTATCACAGAGCTATATTAACTTACTCTATGGCCCCATCAACATATTCACTGCGCGTCAAGTTTGCCTCAAGATAAATTCGTTATCGTGCGCTCATGGAACAAACCAATGTAAGCCCGTCTGTGTACGGTATACCGCTCGGCCTCGTGGCATAGGGGACACAGACCCACTACGTCATTCTGTGCTCCACTTGTCAACATGCCGACAATCCACTTAGCCTTAGCCCTGGATGCCCATTTTAGGCACGGCTCACTCACCCCATTCGGCAGTTGGATACAGTTGTTGCGAATGCTTGACGTGTCAACAACTTCTATCTCCTTGACAGGAAAAGGGGAGAGATGGAATACATAAAGCAACATCAAAACTGAGAGTTAATGCATCTCAATAGAGGGTTTGCATGGCTGCCATCTTGCAGGCCAGTGCTTTCGCTCCACAGGGTATGCAACAAAGGAGGTTTCCATGTGGGAAAACAGAACTGCCCTGCAAGATGGCTACCACGCAAAGCCTCTACAGTCAATATCAAATTATCATATCAAAAATGGATGTAGCATTCAATAAAATCCCTTGGATTTGTTTGGAAACAGCAATATTATTGTGTGTATTCCAATAACCAAGGCCAATTCCATAGTGCTGCTGAAGCGAAAAATTTGTTTATGAGTGGGAAAAAAATTGCTTGACAAATCAGGTTACCAGCCAAAACTTCTTGTGATGTATATTGTTTTGGAATAGTATTTACCTGTCTTTTGGTTAGCATGACACTCACATAAAGTTTGAGATGGTAACCTTTGTTTATTAAGCAAAGTTTTTTCGCGCTTAAGCAAATTCTGTGCTTAAGCAGCTCTATGAAATTGGCCCCATGTCAATGCTAACCGTAATTGTGTTTACATACATATTGCTACTATTCAATTATTTTGCTACAACATATCGAAGATCATATTGGAATTCTTTGAACTACTCAGATGCTGAGTCACCGTATCGAAGACGATGACACACTAACCTCTTCCTGTTGAAGGGGTATTCCAAAGATCGTGAGATCCGGCGGTGTACCCTGGGTGCACATGACGAACTGGGGGCCGTCTTCGATGTCCGTCACCTCGCAGTGAGGGTTGTCAACTGGGAAGGGTGGTAACAGTGATAAGCTGATAATAACATGGAAGGGACGGGGTAGGACAGTTCATTGCTTTTCAAGGGATTCTGTTTGTTATTGTGAATTTTTTTTAAAAGTGCATTTCAGCTGGTTACGGGTGAAATGTAGTTATTACGGGACCCTGCTATATTAGCATGGCCACTTTCCTTCACTTTTTAAGTGCAGAGGGAGGTCTGATGGAGGAATCCTAACCTTCCCATGATATTTCAAAAATCCAACCGAAGCTTTAAGTTCCACGTTGGGTAACTGAGACTAGAATGCACCTCCTTGATCCTACAAGATCTAACAAAAGATCCTGGCAAATTTGAAAGCACCGGGGAGGGATTATAATGTCTGACAGACCATCCTGTAGATTTTAACAGTGTGGGGAAGATACTTATTTAAAGTGATGGAAGCCAAGCTGTATCCTTCCTTAATCCTACAAAATCTTACAAAAAGTTTCTGGCGAAGTTTACAAATCCTGGAGAGTTACCAATAAAGTTGGAAGAATGTGGCACTAGATTCTTATGTTCTGTGGCTGATTTTGGAAGATACAGGAGAACCCTTTAGCAAACACTTGATTGGGGGAGAGTTGGAAGCAGGGGGGGTTACACAAGACCTCACCCATGCCCCGCATGAGTCGGTGCCGGTGGTAGCTGAGGTTGGACTCGAACTGGTCCTCGGACCGGCGCTGGGCGATCCTCATCACCTTCTGGGTCTGCTCGAACTCGTCCTGCTTGGACTTGTAGTCCTGTAGCTCTGACAGAGTGCGCTGCAGGGACCTGACAGGGCGAGAGACCGTGACTTGAGTTTTACTCAGCTACGGCTGACTCAACAAGTGTGCCTAAGCACCTCTATCATGGGACAGCCATGTCTCTTCTCTTCCATTCAAAGCAATGTAACCAAACTGAGGCTGGAAGGAAACAGAGTCTGTTCCCTTTTATCAATATGTGAAGTGGTATTACTATAGCCAACGGGTCTACGGGAAACAAGACAAACATGGCAACATCGTAATAAAGGCCTATGGAAGCCGCTGGCTTCAATTTCCCACAAATTTGTGTTAATGCCAGCCACGGCCAGGAAATTCAGCTGCAACCGAAATTGACGTCACTCACTTTGCCATGAGCAAGAGGGCGATTTCCGCGAACTTACTCAGAAATGAAGCACTTTTGCTCCGCGAAAACTTGTTATAAGTGAAAGTTGCAGGCAAAGTGTATTAAGTTAAAAGAACTTTTCAGTTAATATTTGCTTGGCGAGAAATATAGTTGAGCATGCAATCAACAAGCCACAGATATGAACTGATCTTCAGGTCGTCTTTGTAGTTTGCATCCAGGCCTTACATTGCTGTTTCCCGTCAAGACGACGGGCTGTGGCGCCTTGAAATTCAGTTTTCGGGTTAAATTTGCTTTCTTGTTAGAGAAGTCAGCCTGTAAGTTCTGTTAACGCCAAATTTCCCTCTGCAGGACTTTTTGTTCTTGAGAGCCTCCAACTGGTTTGCCTTGAAGGGCCCCGTGGTCTTTTGCTGTCCATCCTCGATCCAAAATCATCGATTGAAAATTGATCAAATTATCTGCTTACACGTGCTGAGCTTCCAAGGCCTGCTCCAGCTTTTGGTGGCATCGCACGGCGTGGATGCGTTGCTGGGGCCAACAGGTCTCCGACAGTCCCGAGTTGATCGCTTGCTGAAAGTGGTGGACCGACTGGTCATACTCTCCCACGGTCTGGAGCAGGGGTCAAGATGAAACGAGATTTTAGTATCTGAACAGTGCAACATTTCAAGTTTTGGTTTGAAGTTGTTCGGTCCTGAAGAGTCGCTTTAAGGAGATTTCGAGTGCGGGCCTAGTATCAGGAGTACTATAACCCTAACCCCCTAGGCTCCTGCACTAGGAAGCATACTGAACCCCACAAAATCCAACAGGTTCATGTACTTGTCTATGTACTTGTACATGCAGGTTACTGTACCAAACCAGATAAACTCCAACAGAATGAGCCCGTTGGAGTTTGAGTGATATGGTATGGATGGGTCTATGCAATATAGGATGACTTGCACTGAACAGTACCAAACCTGACAAAATTAAGCGTAGTCCAACAATTGGTACAGCAAGCCAGACACTGCACACAATGACCCGTGTATGTCCCAACTCACACAGAATCCAACACCATCTCCCTGGGCCTTTCATCCCAAGTCTCACAAAATTCAACGAGAAGTTCCTCAGGTGCGGTACCAAACCTGCCAAAACCTGCTGTTCGAGCATGGCAGGTTTGGGGTAGTTAGGGTTAAGATAAATGGCTCACTTAAATAAACACAGACAGAAGAAAAAATCAAGTTCAAAGGAATCAGTTTCGGCTGTAGGGAGACCAAAGCAGGCTTAGGCTGAGTCGGAATCAACTGGCTGTGGCTACTTCTAACACACATGTCAATGGAAAGTGGCTACAGCCACAAGCCAGTGGCTAGTGCACTCATTATGGCCAGCCATAGCCGTAACATTCGGACACAGCCTGTTTAAGGACAGCTTGGGGGAACTCACCGCATACATGCAGCCCAGCAGGACGTGGAGATTGGCCACCTCCTGGCCGGACTCCAGCGCTGCCTGGGCCAGGACCACTGCCGAGGCCGAGTGTTGGTTACGGTGAAGCACGCTGGCCATGTTGACCAAGGCAGCGTTCTTGTCTTTGCTGTGGGACAGAAGCCGAAACGTCAACCATCACACACGGACAAACGATACAAACACCGGCAAGCAAGTCTTTAAAAAAATGGCAAGGTCACTCGAGAACAAAGCATGTGGGACGCATGGTCAGTGCGTGCGAGTCGGCATACAGCCACACTGATTAGGACAACTTCTCGTATCTTGTATGACCGCAAACGCACATCATTTTGGGCATGCGCTGTTGGAAACTGAACTTTCTCATTTCATTCGAACTCGCAAACCATCAGTTTCACAGATTTTGGAATCTTCGGAAATATTCCAGAAATTCTGCTAGGCAGAAAACCAGGCAACAGCACTACACAAACCGTGCCTTTTTGGCAGGTGACCCTGTATTTGCCAAGCAAATATTTTTTCACTCTAAATAGATTTCCTGGCTAAGTGGCTCTCCAATACTGGCCACATCTACTTACTGCGGTGCGAAGTGCAGCGCCCGTCGTCCGCACTCAATCACCTGCAGCGAGTTGCCCACGGCGCGCCAGTAGAAAGTGGCCATCGTGTACAGCTCCCAGGACGTTTTATTCTGCACATCAATAAAAGTACGGCAAATCGTCCAAGTTTTCCCTCCAACTTGAAACGGCGAGTGCGAATAAAGGAGACTTCCGACAAAAAACTGACAGAGCTAGAGTGGTCGATTAGTACATGACCCTAGTAGATAAGAACTTGTGACTGGAACGCTCTCAGTGAAGACGGTGCCAACTTGGAAGACGGGTACCGAGCGGCTCGGTGGGTAGAGCAATGATATGGTACTGTGTCAGTTTGGGTTCAAATCCTGCTCTGGCAAGGTTTCTCTATTTAAGTGTTAACTTTACAAAAATACCTAACAACTCAATGAATGAAAGTTTACATCACACATCAACTGTGGACTTTCTTTTGTTTTACGTTGAAAACCTGGAGAATATGCCCATTTGTCTCACACCACAAATTCTCCGTTACGCTAGATTTTGACTTTACCGAGACAACCCCACCGACTTTTTTTTTTCAGATAAGGGATTAACCTTCTGTGGACCTGGCTCGGTCCACACAAGGTTCACACAACCTGCATTCCGAGGACCCATTTCGCTTTCGGGTCCACAGAAGGTGTGTCGAACCAACTGTTGGACTTTGATGGGCTCTGTTAGGACTGAGGTCCTCAGTCACCTCTCTGAGGGCCCTGTACAGCAAGCGGCCGGTCTGTCCCTCTGAACCGACGCCCTTCAACTGGTCCCAAACGTTCTCCTCCGCGAAGTTGGTCAAACTATGTCTCTCCTGAACGCCCTGCAGTAAGAAAGCCCAGATTGTAGAAGCGCTGAGAATCGTAAAACTTAGCACATTTCAAAAACACACAACACAGATAACAAAACAGCAGGTGCGCGTACAAAACCAGTCAACACTAATTGGGCAATACACAGGTAAGTCTACGGTGTGACAAGGCAAACATCAATGCAGTCTCTGTTTCCTTACATTATTGTCGCCAATCCTACTGAACAAAGGAGTGGCCAATTTTTATCTTCTAGAGTGCGACACATGTCAGTGTCCCGGAATTCTTCGTATTATAATCAGTTGAATTCATTTGAAGAGAACTGATTCAACAAAACTCTACTTCAACTTTTGAACCAAGACCTCAAGCCAATTGTCTTGAGAGCATTACATCTGAAATAAATTTTAAAAGTTGGCCCGGTTTAGTCGCGTATATTTTGTCACAGTCGAGATCTTGAGCTGTCTCTCGGGTTAAGTATAGAAATACACTTTTACTGTTATATTTTCTCTTTACCTATATAAGTATACTAGTACATTATAAGTATACTTATTATATACTAAGAATAGTAAGTATTTTTCCTTTACCTGCAGATGATCGTAAGCGTGCACGCTGAACGGCAAGGACAACATTTTGGTGCAGTTGGGCTGCACATTTCTGCCGCTTTCTGAAGAACTGGAGGCATCCAACAAGCCTTTCGCCCTGGGCGCAATCACACACACACACACACATATGATCCTTACGTGAACTTGAAGAGTTGCACGTGTTGTACTCATGGGCCAAGTGCCCCGCATATTAAAAAATGGAGAAAAAAAGACCGCCAAAATTGAAGCACCATTGGATGTTACATGTATCTAACTGTGCGTTTCCTGGTGTGCGTGGATTATATAAACAGTGGATGGCGCATCGGAACAGCAAAGGACCCTAAACACACTAATGGCGTACAACTGAACAGCGCCCTCTTTTGTTCACAATCAGGGTCAACAGCAGGAACGGAACCCTGTTTAGTAAGAGACCCAGTGACATATTAACTCTGCTGTGCCAAAATCATTTTTATACTCGTGAGGAACAGGGGTATCAGCACTGCGAGGGTAGACATTCTGTTCAGCCAGGGGCTGCGACAAAGTTGGATTTCCCATAGATACAGGGTGCTAATCGTTACAGCAGAAAACGGAGTCTGCTACGCCCCAACTTTGCCCACTGTTGCAACTTCTGCCCAGTGCCTACTTGAGAGGAGTTGGGCATGCCACGTTCTTGTGCTCATCAAAGACTTTCTCCCTGGGCAAATTTGAGCATCAACGCAGTCGGGCCTACCCCAAGCAGGCCCCCCGGAACGAAGTTGAGGCCGTGGACAAAGCTGAGATGTAGCAGGTCTCCGAGGCCCAAACTCAGTGGCAATTTGGGAGCCTTACTTGATACCCTTGAGGTACAGAGGTATCAGCACGGTAGGGTAGAGGTTTTGCTGGGCCAGGGGTTGCTGGGCTGCCACGCAGTCGCTGTCCGTCCTCAGGAACCGCTGCTCCAAGTCCAGGTCCTTGTCCTCGTTGGCTTCGATCTCCGCCTTCTGGCGCTCCAGCTCTTGCTCCAGTTCCCGCATGCTGGCGCCCCGCTGGTCTTGCTTGAGGAAGGAGATGAAGTTGTGGGGCTCCTTGATGTTGAAATGCGAGTTGAGCTGGTGGGAAAGTTGTGCATCAGTGTCATTTTAGAAAACGTTCGGTCAGGTGAATGTGCCCAGCGCAGACGAGTATTAAGGAAGCTGCAGCTATGAGCCTCAAGCGCGACCAAGAGAGGGCGCAATTTTCCTGGCAATGAAGGCTCTTTTGGTAGGACCTGCACTTCGCTTGTTCACAAACGACTATGCAATGTGTGCGTTGAGGTCACATAGCTACCAACAAAAATAAACACTCCCGACCACCACGGCTCTGTTTCAACCAATAAGGGGGTGTTTTTGTTCAAGGCAGACAGACATTTATCTTGACGCCACCATCTTTGTCTTGTTCCCTGTAGACCAACTGGAAATAGTAAGACATCTTCACGTATTGATAAAAGGGAACAGACTATTTGTCCTTCCAGCCTCAGTTTGGTTACCTTGCTTTGAATGGTAGAAAAGCAAGATGGATGCCCCATGATAAAGGTCTAAACTAAATCCATGAAAGCTGGAACACCACAACTGCGTGGTTATAGAAAACAGTCACTACAAAGTGAAATTTCGCCTGCACCGACATGATAAGTTTAACATGTTTAAATATGGTCACTGATGGTTTAAAGTTGGATACAGACACGAATAATTTTTCCCTGCAGTAAACCTAGCCATCTACACAAGCTATTCACTTTAACAGAATTTTTCAGACCAGCCTCATGGGGTTCATGCACAGGGTTTTAAGCAGTGTCTCATCTGCCGACAGACTTTGCAAAAAAGCGCAATGGCCACTGTATTTAAGCACATGGTGAAAACACCTTTTTTACCAAATCATAATGCGTGAAAGGCACCGTGGAACCGGAAAAGGGGCAATATTTGTGCAAAATCACCCATCATGCTGTGGTATTAGCGATGAGGTAAATTTCACTTTTTAGGACATGTTATCACTTTCTAACAGCTGTTATAACATTTTAAGGGAAAATAAGTGTAGTCCGTTTATGGAACTCTTTCCCACGGGAGTACTTGGTCAGTCATATGGGATTTCAAGCTATTCATGGTGACAGACAACTAAGGTGGAAAGCTTGCGGTAGCACCAGGCAAGGATACGATCTCTTTTGTGAGTCTGTATGGTTCTGAAAAGAACTGTGAGGAACTCGACAAACCCTTCAGTGTCGAGAAAACACTCAATGTAAATACAGCTTTTATTTCAAATTCAATAAACAGGATAATACTAGACAGTACTCAGCTCACTCTCAGTGTAGTGACTGTCCGTGGGTAAGTTCTGCACAATACTTGTCACTCAGTTTATCGTAATAGCCTGTGTAGGCCTATTACTTAGACCTGCACAAAATCCTAGAGTAGGTCTAGTTCTTCTCGAGTCACTACACAAGTCCTCCAGTCCAGTGCTGAAAGCAGGATCTGGCTCTGTTGTTGAAAACCTCCAAATCACTGACAGAGCACGGTTCTGGTACAAGGGGGCAGGCCACGACCAAAAGGTGTAGGTGTTGAATCGTTTGATCCTCCCTGCAGTCGCAAGGAGTTTCTAGAGTAGGTGAATTAGGCCTAGGCTAATCTGTAACACTATACTACTCGTACATACATGTACTAGTACTAATTTAGTACTTCAATTAGTGCTAGGCCTACAGAGTCGATCGAGGGCCAATCGGGTGGTTGGTTCTCCGTTTGTTTATAACTCACCTGTTGAGTTATCAGACCTTCTTCCGTGACCAACCAGTGAGTAGTGGCCTGACATCCGGACACAGAGAGCAAAAGCACCAAAATATGAACGATTCTTCGCAATGTTTTCATTTTCTGTGAGCCCCGTTGACGGCCGCATCGTAGCACCCAGGACTCCATATTGAATGAATGAATGCAGCGGTGCATCAATTGACAATATTCACAGGGAGATATAAGGAGCAAATTGTTACATTAAATGAAGACAAACATTCATTTCTTAAACAAATTCTATATTACAATAATCTTTTACTAATTTCTTTCTTAACTGCTAGTTCTATTGGGGTAGTAACGGACGAGTTTATTCTTTTAGAGATATATCCTCTCAGATATTGTCAAGCCAGAAAATGGAGGAAGGCATTGTGGAAGTCTATTGAATGGGTTTGTTGATAAAATTTCGCCTGCCGTGTGACATTAGATATGCAAACGTGTGATCTCCCTAGTGGCTGCTTCATAAAATTTTACCACGTTCAACCGTGGTTCAACCAACAGACATCTCTGTGTCAGTTTAATCTGAAATCAAACTTACAACTATTTCTTTAGTTCTGAACTTTGCCGACGTGAAGCAGAAACGACGATCAGGCATGCGGTATACATGTACAACGTGGTTCAATTGGTTTTGCCTATGATGCTGGAAATTTCCAACCCCCCCCCAAAAAAAATTCCCTCATACCGGATGCTTTAGTCAATTTTATCGCTGCCGTCTTTTGTTATTTCGTTTCTGCTATTTCAACAGCGATATCATTAGCTTAATCATTCGGGAGAAACAAAGGTAAATTTGAGTGAAAAAAGTTTCACCGGCAGGCGCTCTTTCTGCCTTGAGTGCATTGTAACCCAGACAAGAGAGGGCGCTATTGTAAATTAACGATGTGCTAATCGTTGGGCTATTTATGTCTGTATAATCGTCATTCTTCGCACGAGCTTAATTATATTTTGTGATCCCACGGGATTTTTGAAATAAGACAGGCCATAACCAGGAGGCGTCATATCAATCAATCTATCAATCCCAAATTTAGGACTTATAGTTTCCAGTTCGGGGTATGTCTTTCACAAAAAGCCCCAAATTGCGGAGCAAAATTTGGATAGAAGCGGGCTGTTACATTCGGAAATGAGCGCTTAGTTTTATTGCTATTTTGGGGGTATCTTCGTTCAAAGGCGAATAAAAAATTTTTTTCGTGGCTAATCTTCATGAAATTGAAACGAAAAGTGATCTTCTGGCCATAATCCTGAATTTCTAGTGAAAAAACGGAGGCCAACCTCTTCACGAGAGTCAACAGGCAGCGCTATTTCGGCTGATTTTGCACTGTTTTCTATGGGCGCGTGTTTAGTGTAGTGAAACTATAAGTAAAGGATACCTATACCGAGGGTATTATGTGACTTAACCTCCATCTCAGCCGTCACGCTATTGTTTCCGCTGCTCCATTTTTTTTTTTACGAATGAAGTGTCTGTTTTATAGGAAGTGGGTCTACAAGTGTTTGGTTACGTAAGGCCTTTATTATAATCCATTTCTTGGGTACAAATTTAATGGTAGACAACCACTAGAAATATACGATGCTGTTAAAATAGAGTACCGAAGTGTGACGTCATTTAGAACCAGTTGATGCCGTACAAACGAATGGAGTACGCGCGCGCGTTGGTTCACGCACGGATACTCGCGGTAACGCTTTTTACACACATAAGTGTGCGTGTGACGTATTCACTTCGGTGCTCTGTTCAACCGCCATACGTTCATATTGTGGTATAAATTTTCATTCACACCCCCATGGTCACCTCCATCATTTCGGCTTATGTAATTCGCGACGTATGGCCATAACATGAGACAGACACATTTATTTTGTTTTGCCGATGTTCCAAAACTCCAGGTCCTATGGGCGCGCGGCTTGACGTTGCCCCGGACTCGGACGAAAAGGCCCGTAAGTCACGCTAAAAGAATAAATATGGAGTACAAAATCAACGAGTGCACATATATTTCTTTTTTTCTCGCAGATACAGAGGCAATCATTCATTATTATTTCATTAGTTTTTAAATACAAGCATTAACGTCACCAATGTTAAAATTATCGGTACATATATCAAGCTTAATCATATATAAACGTTACTCGTTCTTCGCCAAATGTAGCTTACCTGAAGCTTTATTTTTTTGTCTGCAAAAATGACTCTGAGTCACTGAAAGTCTCGTCTAATCATCGCTACATCTGCAATCTGGACTGAGCCTTTTAAACATGCTTGTCGATTTCAAAGTTCAGAAAAGACTCGCAAAAATTCAGTTTTAGGTTTTCTTTTTACATTCTAGATACAGTACTATGAATAACACCGTATTGTAGAGATGAAGGTTAGACTGTTTCAGTATTGAACATCATTAAACATTTCAACAAGTACGCCCTCAACTGCTCAAATTTGTAAGATTTGCCAGTGAAATCGATAGGAAAAATGCGACAAGTTTCTGAGGGTTAAATTCCATGACTTCAATTCTCTGGCCTTGTCTTGGAATTTTTGCTATATAAAACAGCACTAAAGGAAACCGGCTTATATAGGCATCTCGTGCGCACAGGAAAAATCACGATTGTAAAGTCTTTTTACGGAGCGCTTACAATCCCGCTTAGATAAGGAACTAATAGCAAAAACAATTCAATGAAGAAAAACTGAACAAAGCCAGAAAACCTGAGGACAAATGATCAAAATCGCACTCCTGTACGTTTTCAATGGACCGCTCACACTTCTTACAGGCCGCCAAGGCCATTTGTGCGCACGCGTGCATAATCATGAATGAACAAATCGTCAAGTTCAGGTTCTGTTACAGAATACGGGCGGTTCACAATAGTGCGCCACCAAGAGTTCGTTTGGGTCGACATTGTGATTGGCCAACGCGCTGCAAATTCTTGGTGGCGCACTACTGTGAAACGGCCGATTAGGCTGGGCATGAAGTCACCAGTAACATTAAAGTCCATTTGGGGAATGCTTAGTTAACACAGTATTACAACGTTCTTATATCTTTTGGGGCCGTCCTGAACTTGAAGTTATTATTCATATTTTCACTATCCCGGATTCGCGCCACAGAGGCCCGAGCCCGACCATACAAAAGATCGAGAGGGCGCAATTGAGGAATTCATGTAAAACGAAAAAAATGAACCCGTAATCCCCTAATCAGCACGCAGATGTCATTGAAGCCACCGGCGGCCATCTTACCGTGCCGAATACAAAGGTAATTCAAAGACTTGCTCGCCATCTTTGACCAAATTCTTTCGGCACGGTAAACGGCCGCAAGTGGCTTCATTTGGGATAAAAGCATTGCGAGCCCTCATGGGAGTTACACTTCACAAACGACTATGAAATGCACACGTTACACAGTCGTGTCGCTTCCAACAAAATGAATACTCTCCGCTAACATGGCTCTTTTCTACCGATTGAGGGGTGCTTCTACTCAAGGCGGGTTCCCCGCCTATGCTAATTTGCTCGGGGTAGTCAGGGACCCGACTCTTCGCTTCTAGATTCTCCATCCCGTTGCATGCAGTTTTTCAGTCTGCATCCCTTTGGCTACGCGACCGCAAAGCTGGACCTAGTTATTTCGTGTTGATATTCCTGGAGGCTCAATAGTTTCTGGGCTTCCAGTGTCTCAACCTCCGCCGAGTTCCTGGGCGATGCCTTACATCGCGTCCCCTCAGAACAACGCACGAGGTGTAATAGGGGAACTCGCAAAGAGGCTTCTTGGCGACATTACCACCGGCAACTTTCGCAATAAACGGCACCAGAGGACAGAAATACTCGGGATGGAGGGAGCGATCGGCTAGCTTAGGTATCTCTATCCGACCCTTGCGACGCCAGTCGAAGTACTTGGCGTACTGGATGGGATTTTTGTCCAAGTGTAGCAGAAACTCCGCCAGTTGTTTGGTCGAGCTGAAATCACCGGCAAAAATGAAGGAGTCTGGTGGTGCCTCTTTCGCATAAAACTCTCGTTGGGCACCGTACACGACGGGGACGATTCCGTTCGTGTACGCGGTCTCCCAGAGTTTCTCAGTGGCGTAATCGTCGCATTCGGCACTCTCGAGCGCCAGGTAAAACTTGTATTGTTTCAGGATCGTCACGCAGTCGGAGCGGGGTTGGAACGGACAGACAAGCGGTCCACAGCTCCCGTAAATATCGATGCTGATGTGCTTTCGCAAATTTTCCACGTACGCGGTCCTGGGCCAAAATGTGTTGTAGCAGTTTCTCACTATCCATGCGACGAGCTTGGATTTTCCGCGCAACCACCGGTCCGTGTCTGATTGGCTGTCGTTCGACGCTGGTCCCTTCGCAACGAAGTACCCGTACGGTGTGTGTACCTCGGCATCGCGGTGGTAGGACCAGACTCCATGCAGTGGAAGGGACCCGCTGTACGCTTTAAACAGCCACCTTGTGCGGACCGCTGATTCCCTCCCGTAATAAACCCACGCTTGCTTGGGTGATGGCTGCATGGATACCAGCATTGCGATTTTCTGGACGACCGCTGGTTCATCTATGTTAAATACAACGGCATCTTTATCCATAAAGTCTGTCTTGTTTTTGCCAACACTCAGCACAACGCTGGTTCCTTTGGCGCAAGAAAATTCGGCCTTCCACACTCCCTTTACTTCTTCTAAAAAGTCAATCCTTTGAGATAAGTGCTCTCTGGTGCCAAAAATCAACACGTTGTAGTATTTGTTGCTACTTAAGTCCTCAAAAATTCGAAAAGGATAGAGAAATGATGATTTGCCAGGGAAGGCAAGGCCCTGCAGGACCAGGGACACGCTGATGACTACCAAAATTACTATCTGCAAAAGAACAAAACATACAAACGTATAAAAATACGTCGTCCTTGCGGGTTCCCATTTGATCCATTAAAAAATCTGAAACAGTGTTACTGAAGCCACAGGCCCTCGAATTCACCATTATTTTTTACGGACATTATGTCAACGTGTGGTGAATGGTTTTAAAATGAGGGGTGAATTTGTAAGACCCTCAGGCATCAGCCATTGAAAGGCCGATCAATAAGAGCCCATCCCATTATAGGACCTGCAAAAAAGGGGCATGCCCACGGTCAAAAAGTGGGGGTCACTGGCCCCCTGCCCCCCCCCCGCTTTCGCACCCAGGCCATGATATATTCTACCTTGATAATTGAGGGCAAACCTTGGTGAACTGTACAGAGTCGAACAAATTATATTGAACTGAATTTTAAGTTAATAAACCTTTGAAAAGTTTAACATTTCAAAAAGGATGTGCTCATAAATTCTGATGTGGAGAATTTTTCGGCAGAGTACGTTCCAGGGCCCACCACCCAAGAGTGATCAGTCGAGCATAAACAGCACAGTTACAAAACACTGCACAGTTCAGAATGCGCTAGCGTGCGCTCTGCCAGCCCATTGGTAAAACCGCGGATGGAAATGGAATACACCATCCTGATATATTTTGTGGTATCCCTGGGCCACCATACTTGACGTATCTGAGAGGTTTCAGTGCTTTTATCCGTTCTTTTTTCCGGCGTTGCTGTATCCTGTTTCATCTTTCTGGGTCGGATGGGTCACGAAAAAATTTGTTTCCTAGGTTATAGAGCAGAGGGGTGAAGGATAGCATTACAGTCCTTCTATAAATGCAGGAGGCACCGGGCACTTGATCGATTCTCAACCCGATCTGGCTTGGCTATATTCGTGCATTAAGGGGGCCATGTGATCAACTTCCCCCCCCCGATGCCCACTCAGGAAATTTCGCTCAAAGTGCATTGACGTGGCTTACTTCTGAACGGGAAGGTAAAAGTACGACTGGGCTGGATGAAATGTGAGGTAGTTTCGTCTAGGAATCAGACCCAGTACAGGAAACAAGCCTCTAGACCGCCGTGATCTATAGTAGAAGTTTCAGACTTTTAAAGTTTGGCTTAGAAGTATAGGAAAGTTTGTTTAAATGTTGGAGATATCTGCAAGAAGGTTTTCCCACTCTTGGCCGAGCCCCTTAAATTTCTCCGCCGGCAAAGGAAGGCCTGTTTCATCACCAGTTTTCATTTTATGTTTAATTTAAGTATACGCACAATCCCAACGACTTTTGGGGCAACTTCCATCGAAATGTCACCCCTAAAAGAATTAAGTTATGAAGCCTGTCGCTGCTAAGAAGAGTGATGCCTGCATTCACAGCGAAATAAAGCACTTCTAGGACCCAACTTTATCAGCAGTTCTCATCGATACAAGCTTTAAGTTTTGTTCTTGGTTTCCACTTTTATTGTTCACGCACCCTAGTTCTCATGGACCACAAAAATGCTCCAAAAACAGAGAATCTGAGAGCATGCAAGTTTTATTATAATTTTGGCACCCGTAGGCTATTTTGGAGCCTATTTATACTATTCTGCAACCTGGGACCTCATACACAATCGTGTTTCCGAACGTTCTACTTTAAAGTTTCTGTTTGGGCACACAGACTGACTTTCAGGGTCTGAAAACCAATGTCGTCCGCTTCCGCGCCTGCACCCCAACCCGGGAGCGACAAGCGAGCCGAGACTAGGTCTAGGTCAGAGGGTCACTAAACGTCCCGGTGTCAGACAAATTTAAAAAAAACCGTGGAAGGTGTCAATTTAACAGTCGTTCCTAGTACAAGTATCATTGTACCTTCACCCTACGCCCCTGTGAAATTCTCGACTGGGGCTTGTCTGCCGATGCGTTGAGAGAGGTGTCTGGCTGTTTCTGATTACTGGACCAGTTTCTCTCCATGTTTTGGATTGTACATCAAAAAGTCTGCCCCAAGCGGCGTCATCTGCAGTGGAACGAAAAAAAATGAGAGAGAGTGTGGAAAGAAATATTGATTTGGGAATCAACTTCGTTAAAACGGACTCCAGAATACATTGAACAACTGAAAGAGACTCACTGTATTTCAAGAAGATTTCAACTCAGATTGGGTGAAAAATTAGAAAGCAAAAAATGCTCCCAGGGTGGATGGCCACAGCACAAATGTTGGGTATGAATTTCAGTGTCTTGTGCAATTTTTTTCAGAGTAATTTTTTCTAAAAGATGAAGTACATAACTATTCTTGAGGCTTCGATTATGTGTTGTTGTTGTTGTTGTTGTTGTTGTCGTCGTCGTTGTTGTTGTTGTTTTCAACAGAATTAGGTGGTTCTTTTCTGAAAACAACTAGATCTCTTTTTGTTGTCTGCTGTTGCGTATTAGCTGTCTCATTCATTCGGGAGTATGTGAAAGTCATTTATTTGACAAAGGAAGTGTGACCCTGAGTAGCATGTCTCGATTATTCGGAGTGCACATGAGGCATTTAACAATCATTTTGTCACAATCTCTATCTTGATCATGTTTATCATTTTTTTCCCGAAAGAAATGACGAGTGACGAGGAATCTTTGAACAATCCGCCCCGAGCTGAAGTGCACCCCAATCGGCGAAAGAAAGACAGATGGTCACAAGTAGGTTCTTGTACTCGTTCTGCGTGTACGCAAAGACCATCTGGAGTGTGACGTCACTTCAGTTTACACCACACCAACTGCAAATGCACTGCACAGAGAGTCACATGCATAGATATGACCGCCGTTTACGCGGAACCATGGAACCGGAATTGAACGCGCAACTTCAGCGATCGTCCAACGGGAGCCTGCAAATGGTGGCGCGTCCGCCTTTGTGGCGAAGTCACTTACGAACCGGATAGAGTATTGAAGTGAATACGTCACGCGCACAATTATGTGTTTAAAAGGCATTAGAGCGAGAATCAGCGCGTGAAACAGCACGCACATGTACTCTATTCGTTTGCACTGCACTTTCTAGTTCACGGTTCACACTTAAGTACTCTATCCGGTTCGTAAGTGTGACGTCACTTCAGTTTAAACCACGCCCAGTGCACATGGTCGAGTTCGGGC
>NW_019091372.1:1444300-1463187 GCF_001949145.1 Acanthaster planci
TTAACATTAATTATTTTCCGTAACACAGAAATGAATGTTCTTGTTTATATAGAGAAGAATTCAGCCCATCCAAACCTTAACTCTCGAATAACGTACATGGACGCCGCCTTGTTGCATGTTGCTTGTAATAACCGGTTGTTTGTTCCCGGCGTTCGAGCGGCCGACCCACGAACAAAAAATCGAGCTGCTCGTGAATATACGGGAACAAGTCACCCGAACTCAGCCCACGAGTATCGAAATGTGACGTCACTGTGAACCAGAAAGTGCAGTGCAAACGAATGGAGTACGCGCGCGTGTTGGTTCACGCGCCCCCTCTCTCGCTAATGCCTTTTACACACTAATTGTGCGCGTGACGTATTCACTTCGGTACTCCGTAGAGCTATTGTACAAAAACTAGAGTGCTTACTCATGTGCAAAGTGATGCCCAACCTCGACTCCAAGGGCTGCATTCTCGTTCCTTCGCTAGCCTGGTCGTGTAGAGAACGAAAATGACGCTGACTGGCTTATCAGGATGAATATGTGTGAACGTGAAGTGAATCGCACGAGTATTTCGTTTAAGACCCTGGTCAAGCACATGATTATGTATTTCCTTATTATCATCGAGCTCAATCAGAGGCATGATTTTGCTGTTACATGGCTACATTTTTGGCTGACCCGTCTCGGGAAAATGCGCCCTGCACGAGAACGGTAGTTCGATTTTTTGCAAAAAATGGGGTCAAAATGGAGTTCCTTTAAAAACTCAGAAATGTCTAAGGGGGACAGATTCCGCTCCAGGGGCTCTTTTAGGGTTTAGACATCAAATCCACAACCTTCTGCTAACGATAGCATGAATGAGGCGTCTGGAACACTCGACTATAACAAGAACGACTCTGTCTGATGGTCGCGGTTGGTTCGCCGGGCTCGAAACCAAGGTCGTAGCTGTAACCTGCACGGAATTTGCATCAGGACAAGGGGCATTTGAACACCAGGTACAATTTCCAGAGCATCGGCAGTCATAAAGTGGTCTGCGAATAACTACTAGTCTGGATCGATCTCCACGGTCCTGCAAATCTTTCTGTAATCACCCATTTCAGACAGGTGTTCTAGAGTAGCGCCGAACAAAACAGAATTAAGAGCAACTCGGGTCGACCCAATTAATTTTTGGTTTCAGACAGACGAACTTAATACATACATTTGCATAGGGTTCTGCTTATGAAATTTAAAAAAGAGCGACAAACCCGTATCACCCTGAATGCCGATTTGAGCGCCTCAAGGTGTCAGTCTTTCGCCAGCTAGCACGCCTGTATCCTAATTGTTTCAGGCGTCGCACTTTTGCCGTTCTTATTTCAAAATTTATTTTAAAGGGGTTGGATGCGACTCTAGAACGCCTGTTTGAAACGGTGTCAATCTAGCGTTGTTCAAACACCTGACTTCGGTCCACCTGCTTAACAGTCCCAGCACAAAAATGTACACAGACACTTTCATGTTTGTAAGGAAAAAAAATGGCTTTATAATGCACGATTGTCACGTATTCATAATCTTCTCCGTGACTGTGTCCGTAAAAGAAAGTATTTCGAAAATTTAAAATTCTTTCATGGTTAGTATGATAAGAGTTCCACATACGGACATCATTGATTTTCCCTCAGTAGCAGTTCATTAGCCGTCAGAGAGTGATAACCAGTCCTAAAATGTAGCACTGAAAATGTTCAACCAGTCATACTTCAAAAACATAATTTTGCAGACTAGTCAGTTTGTACACAGGGTGTCAAAATGACGTCAAGATATGGAACTCTTTCCACCTATAAAATGATACACAAAAATCCCCAAAATTCGATTAAAAAAAAAAATGAAGTCAGTTACAAGGCTTACCTGATCAGACTCTTTCCTTTCTGCGAGAAACGGCCTAAGTATATAATTTCCCAGTCTGGAAAGCGGGCAACAATTCGAAATGACATCATAATTCTTTCGCTCAGTGGTGAGAGGCAATTGGGGAGATCTCGTACCCGACTAGATCATAATATGGCTAGGTACAGTTCAACACTTGTAATTCTGAACCGCTTGGATGGTGTATATGTGTGCCGGCGTTATTTTTACTGGCCTGGATGTGCGCGAACAAGCGTAGCGGCACCCGGTAACCATTCGCGGGCTGGCTTATAGCAGTGTTGCCCTTTGTTCAATCCTTCAGAGTATATCTTTTCCTCCCTGCTGTCCCGACAGACTGATCCTTAGGTCGGTAAACTTGCCGTCACGTACGCCGGCTGGTACTTTTCACCCCTCTTTCATAATTTTTAAAAGGCTATCTTTTACTACCCCCGTAGCATTAGATGTACAATGCATTGCCAACTGAAAATTGACACATGTGCAAACTTGTCAAGTTGCACACAGTAAGCTTGAACTATGGCAAGTCGATTATCACTGGCTTGGAATTTGAGACCATTTAGATGCAATCGATTCGCAATTATATTTCCTAAAATACGGAATTCCTGCATTGCATTCCACCCAGTTGAATCGTCCATTCACCAACAAAAATTAGTTGAGAGCGCCAGCTACAACTTTTTGTTTTGTTTCCTGAAAACACACAAAAAATGTACAACTCACAGAGGGTTAATTAACGTACAGCGGTTGTGTTTAGACTAAAACTGGTAAAAAAAATAACGCTTGTCGTAAGCCATTTGGTTCATAAGATTTTGTAGTATATGACAAATATCTGGGTGTAAAATGGCAAAGAAATAGAGATACAAGCTTGTACTTCCTCTTCCTTAAGCAGCAATATAAAATAATTATACACTTTTTACACTGAAAAAATACAATGCAGCTAGCTGTTTCAATGATTACAGTTGCAAAAGTTTTCGTTGAGGATTTGCGCGAGACAGAAACAGATCAGATTGCGCAGTGTGACGCAGTTGAGGGCGCACTTCACCCGCGGGGTTTTCGATAAGCTTCGGTGAACGTGCAGCTAGTTGCAACGAAGCGAAGCTTTTCTCACTGTGCGTACAGGGCGTTTATAAGCAAATTATTAGTACTACTGTGCAGCATCGTACTATTTCAAACGATGTTTTCAAAATAGCCGACTTTCAAGTTTTGGAAATTATCGTTCCTTATGCGTGAGTCAGGGAACCTCCTAGGTATTCATATGGTAATGCCGTCACGCTTGGGCAGGTACCCCAGTGCACAGCGGTACGTCGTTTTGTTATGGGTGTTCCCCTCGCTCTATTGGTTAGTATTTGGTCAAGTGGTGTTTGTTCATCATGCATGTGTAGGTGTTCGCTTCATAATGCTGTGTCAGTTTTGAAGCGATCGAAGCACCAAGAAAGGATGAAACCTGTTTGAAGGAATATTCGAAGAAACTGAAGGGCGGACATGACGCGACGGGGGATTATGTTCAGCTTGTCGACAGCACTGTGTAGCTGTTAGTCGTTGACAGAAATTGTGTGAGTACAATTTCGTACTTTTTGTAGATCATGTAACGGCCTAGGCCAGCCCTCATCGATCACCTGCTGGTGCCCCAGTTGTTGCATGCGGCGTGGCGGTAGGATCCATGCATGCAGTAGGCTTACAATAAACATGCATGACATGAATACATGTACATGTATGTCCAAACCATGCTGCCGTTGCGTTGTACAAAACTCAACCACTGTCAACCTTGGATGCTGACTTGGCAACTGATCCTTCACCGGTTGCAGTTGCATGGTGATGGTGGTATCCTCCGTTTGGTAGTATTTCTTACACTTCTGGTTGTGTACAAAGGAAAAAAGAGTAAAAGTAGACGAAGGCCAAGGAATTCTGAAAAAAATTTAGTTGTAAGAAAAGTTCCTCAGTTGAAAGTTAATTACATGTTTTCTTTGGGGGCTTTTAATCTTATATTGTAACTCATTTAGTGTTCTGGTGACCGTGATATGTTGAGGATTATCAGATGAAAAGGGATATTGGAGGATTATGTTAATTTCTCCCCTTGACGTAACCAAATATCAAACCATAACAGAAAGAGTTCTATACCCGCTCCAAGGGGAACAAAAGAGGGCGTGGTTTTTTTGGGTACTCACCGCATAGGCGCGCCACGAGGCATGCAAATATTTGATGCTGAGTACGCATAACTAATATACTCCAGCATGTATGGTCTTTGCGTACGCGCAGAACGCATGCAGGAACCCACTTGTAACTAGCTGTCTTTCTTTTCACCGATTGGGGGTGCACTTAAGCTCTGAGCGGATACAGACGCTGCTTGACACCCTGGGCACAAACCCTATGAGACTGGTCTGAAAAATTCGAAGTGTTTTCTAAGTAAACAACTTGGTTTCTTCCCTCCTAAATTGAACTTTTCTTGACATGTTTTTGCTTTCAGTGACGGCTAATGGGTCACTATAGGGAGGAATTACTGGCGTCCGATTATGGAACTCCTTCCCATTTAACGTTTTTAATGAGAAAGGAACAACGAAAACATTGATGGAACAGATTTTTTCCATTTTGAACTCCCCTCTCCCAAAAAACCCTGATTATTTTAGTAGTTGCTTTAGCAAAGAATTTTAATTTGCACTAGGAAACCAAAATATTGAAGGCATTTTGAAATAATACTTCAATCGTTGCTACAAAATGACAACATATTTTTACGTATAATGTGGAACCAAGTGCTGAAACTACAATGGTTGTGTAAATTTATAAAGCTCATACACAAGGCATCTTTTCATTTTTAGGTGGGGTGGGGCTTATGGGTCGGCCTATGAATGGCTGATGCCTGATGGTCTCAACCTACCCCCCCACCTCCCCACTTTGAAATCGTTGTGCCGCCGTTGCATCTTTCCCGCATCGCTTGGGTAAAAGTTACATTGTGGAGGTTAGAGTAAGAAAGCAAACGAAACTTGGCTGGTTCTCAGAAAGAATTCCATGTACGGACGCCGCATTGTGTAGGTTACAGAGTGTAAGAAAGCAAATAAAATTTGGCTCTTTCTCAAAAAGAATTCCATTTACGGACGCCGCTTGACACGGCTCTTTCTCAGAAAAAATTCCATTTCTGGACGCCGCTTGGCACCTTGTGCACAAACCTTATGAGACTTGTCTGAAAAATTTGGAGGAGTCTCCTCTCTTCTCAACTTTTCAGCTTTTTTTTTTTGGGTAAGAAGTAGTCACTTTCAACGGGATAAAAACTTTGGTTCCTAGCATGTTCATGTACCTGTCATATGCACAGTCATGAATGCATGTGACTGAGACAGCATACATGTACGTGTATGGTATATGGCCGTCACAGGTTGACATGAACCGCAACCTTGGTTGCATTGAACTCGATGCATTATCCCTGAACTGCCTGCGAAAGTGACAATTTATTTAATCTCCAATATTTACCCTTCTCTCTGTTGACTTTTTCACAAAAATTCCCCAACCCCCTCAGGATGCTTGCAGTGGGCGCACGTGTGGGTGCAGTCCAGCATTCCTGAGTGTCAAAAAATCCTTGGAGTCTCTTTTGTGGAGAGGCTGTCCATATTGACGGTTGACAAAAGGGGTTTTTTGTGATCGGTAAATGGAAATCGAAAACCATTCTGGTGTTCAGGTTTTGTGGTTCCATTGTTGGATTGAGACTGTATTGTGCAGTCAAGCCAGTAACCGACGATGGTGACTACAAGGGATTTTTTAAGTGCATACTATTCTCACCGTGCTTTACGTAAACATTGTCGGTTGTGCATTTGCATGCATGTGGATTAAATGCAGTGTTTCAGCATTTGCGAGACATACTTTGGAAATACATGTATATTGTAAAGCAATTATGTCAGCACTTCCTATATTTTTTTGGAGAAAGTTGATTCATCGCTGTTGTGGTTCTCTCCTCGCCTTCCACCTCTGCAGTCCGGGTTCAATAGCCAGCTCGTTCCACATGTGGATTGGGTTTTCAGTCCCAACCTGATTCCGTGGGTTTTACCCAGAATATTCCTCTGGGGTTATCCTCCCACCTCTAAAACTATAACTGCTTCTCATTGACTCATCGCCATAGAGGTTTTTTCAGGCTTGCAAGCTACAGAACCCATAGGGCGTTTTTGAGGAATCCTTGGTGTCATCGCAATCAATAAATACTAATCACAGTCTCTTTATTGTAATTTTGTATCTCACTTTTTAATAATGCCGTTTCAAGCAGGCAGCACAAACCACATTTTGCAGGTTGCATACGTGGGATGAATTTGCCCACATCTGTTGCAAATTTCAAGGAATTAATCAATAATTTTCAATCCAGAATGCCGGAGTGCTATGAGTTGTGGATTTACGTGTACATCAAACATAAATGCGTCAGTTGGGGTCCAATTTTGTGTGTGTCCCTGTTGCATCTGACGTACGGTTTTGTAAGATCGGATTGTTACCTTTAATTTCCAAGAGTAATGAATTAATGCAAATTACCCGTCAAACAAATAGCAATAATTAGAAATCAATTTCAGCAGGGTGTTTCCATGTCAAGTTACATGGGTCAGGTGTAACAGGGACAGAAAATGCCACTCTTTTGGATCCGGGATTTATAGAATGACCCAAATGCACATTGCGTTGTACAGATATGTACAGTACATGTACACACTGAATGAGCACACAGTGTGTTCCTTTACCAAAGTACACTGTAGAAGACAGACAACTAATTGAAACAGATGCAGTTGCAGTTTTGAGATCAATGTAGACTTTTTAAACTTCGTTGTCAGATGCACAGAGTTTCACTAGTGCACATTCATAAATACATCAAATATTTTGTAAAATGAACTTCTGTGGAATTACTCATGCAGGTTTTGCTCTTAAATACCTGCAAGTTTAGATTTAAATTGCTCAAGGAAACGGCCAACGTCCACTCAACTTTTATAAATTTACATCATTTGTTTTCCCTCTCTCTACAGGTGAAGCCGAATCTCTGTCACCATGGTAACAACACTAGAAAGACGCCAAATGCATCGAGGGTTGCAACGATCCAGATGTTGCAGCCACATTGTCAACATCGTTCTCTTGGTACAGAAACTTTCTTGCCCCCTATTTTTATGCAAAAGTTACAGCGTCGGGGTTTGTAGTAAAATATTCGTGCTGCGCTGTCCCTTTAAAAAAAAGTGGACGCATTTTAAAAGAGACATAAAAGTGTTTATTTGAGAAGAAACGGGGAAGTTTTAAGTTTTTTGTGCCCCCCAAAGATCCTTGCCTCCTTCAGAATTCTCAAACTGCCCCGCTGATGAGCCGCGGCATTCTTATCGTCCAATCAGGTCACGGCGCTGGGAGCCATCGGGGTCAGCGTCTGGATCTTCCTGTCGGTCTGGTCTCACCCAGCCCGTGAGGGCACCCTCCACGTCCTTGGCATCTCCTACTTGGTCAGCAACATCGTCCCCGCGGCCCTGGGGGTGGTAGTCATCCTGGTCACGATCGTGGGGGTGTGCGGCTTGTGCGCGACACATCGCTGCACCCTGTTGTGGGTGAGTTTTTTTTCCGGGGCAGGGGGGATCTCGAATTATGGTGTTGCCTCCACCCCTGGCTTCATCTTTGGCGTAAGAATTGAGAGCAGACTTATCTGAGGAGATGCTGCACGCATAACTGCAACAGGGCTGAGATTTTTTCGAAATAATCTCTTGAAAACTGGAAACTCGTGAGTCGGCTGTGAGGTGTTTCACAAATAGAAGTTGACACAGAGTACCAGAAATGGTTAGTCTGAGGGGCGTCTTTAGGGAAACACAACTGGACACATAGACTCTACCCTCCTGTTGGACTCTTAAAAACCTCTGGATATTATTTTGTGGATATTTCATTTTTCCTCCTGCGCCCGCGCATGCTCCGAGATGTGCATTTGGGCAAAAGATGTCAGAAAATCAAGACGTCACGCTTTGTTTACCTATGCCTTTTCCTGTAGGAGCTGGATGCTTTTTGTGTCCAAACTCATGGCCATCAGAAAAGCGCACATTGTGAACAAAGCATGACGTCATTATGTTTCAATTCTATTTTGGGCGCCCAATTTGTCAAAGAGATATTTGACATTCGTATACCGCCTGTGCCCTGGTGGTTCTTCTCGCTCTCTGTTTCTGATGGAGCCTTGATCCACTTTGCACTGGTGATGAAAGTATGGAGGGCCTTGTGCAACAGCATTCAAACATTTCAGTTTTAACAACAATTGGATGTCAAGTGAACTGTCTGAATTGGATTTTCAAAGTAGCATTTCATCCATGACATTTGCCTGGAAAGTTTCTGATCCATTGTAAACTTTCTTGTCTTACAGTATTTTATTTTGCTGATGGTGGCGTTTGTTCTTACGATTGCCGGATCAATTTACAATTTTATCTTTTATTTTGAGGTGAGTGCTTACAGCTTTTTTGATGTCTACATTTTTTCCATTTGAAGTCTTGGTAAAATTCCTCAATCTGTTGGCCAAGACCCAATCAAAATCAAAGCATTATGATATATTTTCTGGAGTTGATAACACTTGGAAGTTCTCAGGGAAAAATTTTAACTACTTGTAGAAATTTTATGGCAGTTTTGTTCCATGCTTTCTTCAGTCTGTCCTATTCCGTTGTTTCAATATTCTAATGCAAGTTGTTTTTTGGCAGGAAATAAGGTTTTATCCTCTTGGAACTTACCATTGATAAACTCTTTGATCTCACACTCTATCTGTTGACCGTATTTACTAAGGATCAATCATTTTTTTCCCCAGCTTAAAAGCAATATTGAAAGCAGTTTGTCCAGAGGGGTCAACGAGGAGTACGGACTTTACGGGTTTGAAGAGATTACAAAGAGCGTCGACTCAGTTCAGATAGAGGTACGTACCTGTACGTGCAGAGCAGACGAAATAAATGCTGCAGTGAGTGCCCGGCATGGCACTGCATTTGGTGTATGCGGTACCTGCTGAGGGCGCCACATAGCTTTGCAGTGAAAGCCACATTGGGCATTCATTAAGGCCATGTTTCAATCTGTACGCTAAGGTTGGAAATGAAGACTGTGGAGAGATTGGTGCCGGGCAAAGGGGTAATGTCGAGGTTCGTTCAGCGTGCTCTGACAGTCATCCAGTGACGTGCGAAGAAAGTGCAAAGAATTTTGCTGTTGGTTTCCAGCAGAGCCTGAATTTATTTGCATTTTCAAAACGTGCCCCTCGCAAAATTTGGCCCGGGGTCGGGCATTCAAGGGGAGAAGAGAATAAGATAGATGGCAATCTCGTCTTTTTTTTTTTTTATATGCGGCGGCGCAGTTTGAGTGCTGCGGTAGTCTGTCTTACAGGGAATGGCGGACCAGCGAGTGGCATCGGTACGAGGGACTGCGGCATTTTACCGAGGCTGACGTGCCCACCGTCCCACCTTCCTGCTGCGTCATGACGGCCAACGGCAACATGTCGGAGCCGGTCGACTTGATGAAGTGCTCCTCGCTGCAGTCCACCTACCCCAACGAATTCATGTACAGCGAGGTAAATCAGCCAAAAGCTCTTTAAGCCCGTAGTCGTATCACAGATAGAGGCTTGTATAGCCCCCCCTCTCCTAATGGAATTTTTCTCTATCCAGCCTGGCTCTCGTTCAGTGCATTTGGCAAGAAGTTTCAAACCACGAGGGCGTCTTAGTCTGTAGGTGCGTAGTCCGAGCATGATTACTGAAGCAGAACCCCACATTTTTGGAAGAATTGGTTTCTGTTCAAAGTCTCCATTGGTGCACTCTATACAGTTGAACCTTGTGAAGATCTGTTCATACCAGATCCTGCTTATAACAAGGACAGTTTTAGGTTCCAGTTCTTTGTTCTTCCTTCCTGATGAATATTATAAGGTTCCTGTTATAACAAGGTCATTTGCCAAGTCTGAAGGACTTCTTATTAACAAGCTTTGACTGTATATATTACGTAAAATCTCAGTCGTGAAAATATGAAATACATCACTGTCACCAAGAATTGATGGGCCTTGTCAGCATCTTTCTTCTAGAGCTTGGTTGCATTCAAGAGAAGCCTCGGCATTCTCTCAGGAATTTTCTTTTCTCTCCACAGAGCTGCGCTGAGTTGATCTACTCCTGGCTGGGCCTATTCGCTTTAATCTTGGCCGTAGCATGCGCAGTGCTCTTCGTTATTGAGGTAGGAAATATTTCAAACAAACCAAATACATGCTGCCTTACCCCACCCCGAAACCCATCCACTATTTCAGACAAAAAGTTGAGAGTACAGGGGATTCGCCGCCAAGAAGTTACCACAGAGAGGCCATCGTTCAAATTTTTCAGTCGACAAAAACATTGCTGACGCACAGCAATTTGCATTTGAGCGAATGTTAGAAGACAACTTGAGAAAATTTTTTTAAACAATCGGGGTATTCCTTGCTTCACAAAAAACCCACCTTTTTGTTTAAGAAACACGTTTGAATCTGCAACCCAGAGAGACAATCAGTTGGAATAATTTCAGAGTGGAATAGAACAGATGGGACTTTGTGGACTGTTTCCCCAGCAGTGCCCTGCGAAACAGGACTCTCTGCGGCAACGTCTTGGTGGCGCACTGCGTAGTGAATCATCTATATTGAAGCAAACACTTTCCAACTCCCGACTAAAAAGTTTCATTCCTCTGAGAAAAAACAGACAGTTAGACCATTACCTTTTTCGTCCAAACAAAAGTGGACGACAGTTCCTCTGACCTCTTGGCAGATTACTAAAAAATTGACGATATCTGGCTATATTTTATGCATCTAATTTCAACTTCTGAGCAGGCACGCCCAGATGGAAAATATGTGTTAGTTTTAGAGAAAGAGTGATATTGTTTTCTTCGGTTCGTCACAGTTAATCACGGTTGCAGCGTGCGCAGTTTTGTTCCGGTGTCTGGGCCCCGTCCACTATGAGGAGCAGAAAATCCTACATCGGCTGAAGGGCTACCCCGACTGGGACAAGCGGGAACGACACGCCCATTCCACCAGACCTGCCCACTCCACCAAGGTGTAAAAGAACACAGTTTCCCTCGTCGGAGGGATCGGACGCACTGTCCGCATGTGCGTGACATGGACACAAAAGTTGGAGTCGGAGGCTTTTTTTTTTTTTTTTTTTGCGCACGTCTGATGTGGTGCGGCCTCTGATGACTGCGACTTGCGATTCAGCGCGCGTCACTTTCCAGTGGTGTAACGGCACAGGCGGGATTTTGTCCCAGACCCATTGACCGCGTTTTGCCAGCTTAACAGAGGAATCGCAGTTGCTCTCCAGATAAAAACCGTGACATGACGCACCCTGCTTTCTGCCTGCGGGTTCAAGGCCCGGGACTAGTAAACCTGCGCCGCACCCTTGTGAGCGTCGGCTCGCAGAGTGAGCCAAGAACAGTTCCCGACAGTACAGGAGAGCTGCTTTATATGCTGACAAGCCACAGACTGAAAAAGTTGCTGATCATCAGTCACGGAACCAGGCTAGAGTACACTGTACGATTTCACCACCGGTTACCTGTAGCCTCTTTTTATGCTGAGCAGTGGCGGTGACCAATAGGAAACTGTTTAAAGAAATACACGCGGAGGTTGTAGTCGCATCTGAATTTGCTGTCCAGAGTGAGGTCATTAAGGCCTTTGCTCCATCGGACAAACGCGGAGATGAACCGACAGTAGATGTAACCGTTGCTAGGGAAGCCCATTTTGGACACGGCCTTAAAGGAGACGCACCTTGGACTGCAGTTCTTTGAGTTTTTTGTGAGGACATCCTTCCTGATACGGATCTGATCAGGAGGCACCGATGAACAGTTCCACGCAAGGCGCACCTGCACTGCGTCATACCCTCCCTGTGAGCTCAGCGCCTGACATCAAAGCATCAACCTTCGGACGGAAATCCCTTCAGCCAAGGTGGACAAATGCCTTGCTGTTCTTCAAAAGATTGAGCTGCCGAGCTAGCCGATGAGTAGTGTTTACCAGGAATTTTTTCAAACAGTACCATTTGTGACATTTCAATATGTATACATCTTTTTATACCAAATATTTCAAAGTAGTCTTTGGTGCTGGGAAAGTGTAATTACCGTCGTAACAGTACCATGTTCATATCAAGTATTGTACACTTTTTTACCCAATATATCCAACTTGAAAATCTTTGATGCTGCAAAAAAGTGTTTGTTTTCTCCTTTGAATATTTGGGAAAATGTAAATCTCACCCTTACACTGTGCCTTGTGTGATATTTCAGTCGTCATACATTTTTATAGCATATATATATCTTTTCAAATTTCCAATCTTTGGTGGTGGGTAAATGTATGTCTCACACTTTGAATGTATGATAAATATTTTCAGTTCTACAAATTTGTAAATAATATTTTGCCCAAATTGCTGTATTTATATTGAAGTTTACAGGTCTAGTCATTTTTTCTTTGCACAAATTTCTTACATCAGCTCTTATCTTCAAGCAAACCTGAATTCTCAATTCTGATTGGTCAATCCATGGCAACAGACAATGTGACATACGACTGCATTGCACAGTTCCTATCAAGCCCTGTGTAATACGCTATTCTTACTCAACATATTGCGCTGTTTTTACTTTAAAAGTATAACGCACAGCTACAAAGTTTAATGTAAATTCAAAGGTGGTGCGTTTGTTGGGGTGTTTGTTTGTTGGGGTGTTTGTTTGTTTGTTTGTTTATTCTGCGTCACGTTTGCTTGAATATAAATTCAATATCACACAGAAAAATGTAGTGCATCTGTGTCTCATATACCACTCGGCCTTCAGCCTCGTGGTAACAGGGTATAGACATTATTCTGTGTACCACTCGCACTCATGATTACTAATATTGATACATTTATTCTGATGAACCTGCGGTCTCTAAAATCAAAGTGGAAAATCTAGACTCCCTTTTTTTCCAGCATTTTCTCCACGGTGGCGACTTTTAATTCCTTGATTGTTTTAGATTTAGAGCCAGGTTTCTTCTCTGACAAAGTTCAGAGTCATCAAAAATGTGGGATTTGGGCTCAGTAATATTTTTGTAGTGCTAGGAAAATGTCTCCTGGAATTTCATTCAGGAAACTTTGTCAGTTTTTCGTAGATATTTCTCAAGACCGGGATGAAATGTATAAGGGCCACATTTCTGTGTCTCCATCCATTTTGAGTAATAGAGTTTAATTATTTTGTGGTATTTTTATATGAAAAGGATCTGTCGGTACCAGGGTATGTAATTTTTCGATGCAGTTTTTAAAGTGCTAATTTTTGGGTTGTCTTAATTTCCAATGTACTTAAGAAATGTCTATTTTGTCAATTAATAGATATAAATTGAGCTTTTAGATGTATATTTTGGGCATATTTTAGACTGTGTACATGAAAACCTCAGCTGGTTAATATTCCTGGAATATTTTTTTATATCTTAGTATTACAGTTGTGGAGATACATACTTGGAAGTATTTTAGTGTTAAAGTAATCTTCAAGGGATCGTGAGGGTAGGTTGGTATTAATTGAAATATTGGCTGGGGAACACTAAACCTTGTTTGGAAAGCCCTCGTTTGGAATGATGGAGTTAGTGTGCAGAATCTTGGTTAGAATAACCGTTATTGTGAAGCTATTTGGCACAACCAGCTGGGACACTGCTTTTCTCTTTCACTGTGAGCGGTTTTCGGTGTACGTGAACTTGTGTCCAGATTTTTCTCTAGGCCTACACTGACCTGCAACGTCAGAAGTAACCATTTCTGTTGTGGCAGGCGTAAAACGCGCAACCGCTGCTCGCCGTGTCTTTGGTCTGTTACACTTATTTGAGAAATGCCAGCTTTCCGAGTGGAACTTTTTTATTGATTATTCTGTCTGTCATGCTGACTTGAGCAAACTTCTGTTCAAGTGCACATCATTGTCGCATTGATCCTTGCTGCGGATTTTCCTACAGTTTGATCGTGCATGACTGAGTCATCTACTCAGGACTACAGCAATTTACAAATTTGTCAGGATTTACCATAAGCACATTATGTATTGTTCAGAGAGAGGCTGCACTGGCGTGTATTGTTCAGGGTGAGGCTGCACTGGCTAATTTTTTTTGGCTGATTGAATGGTATCATAGGTTATAGATTAGTACTGGGACTAATGACATGAAAGTAATAAAAATGTACATTACCTTTTAACTTTCACTTGAAGATTCTGGTTTGGGTCCATCAATGAGTTGAATCCCTACATCTAGAGAACATGTCTGGCCTGTAACTAGGTTTTTGTGGGGGGGAGTCCTCAAAGCGGACCAAGCATAGATCTTTTCCTTTTTTATTTTGAAAAACAGCAGGATTCATGGGCCTGCCAGTATTGTTCATTTTGGTGTTGGTTGATTAGTTTGGGGGGAGGCGTTGATGGCCTGTTGGGCCATAAATGCTTCCAGCTTCCGTCTCATTAGGAGGAGCATCATGCTTCATCTGAATTTCGGTCACTCCTTAGGTACCAGTTAAGGTTGACTTTGGACTTCCTTGGAATACTGCCTCTGGTGGATGTGGGGGCAGGGTTTTAACCCCTACTTCGGGAGGCTGCCAGAAGATAAAAAGAGGCAATTACAACATAGTGCCCTTCTAACCACTTTGGGAGCCCCCCGCCCCCGGGCTAATCCTAGAGCCACTCCAAATAGGCACCCGTGCCTCAACAGCTAGGCACGCCTTCAGACGTAGACACTGAGCCGGGGTGTCTTTAAACTGGGAAAACAGTTTAGCGCCCTCAATAATTTTTTTTTTTACTGTAACTGGACGCCCCTATGAGCGTAATAGTATCGCCCAATTAATTATTTTCATCTGCAGTGCAGCGGCATGAGAGAGCGCGTCTCGTCGATCGAGGCGATTGACAGCAATTCATCAAACCTGTCACAGGGATAAATGTTCCTTTTTCATCTAGGACATACAATTCTGATGCGGTAAGTAACATATTAATTCTTAATTTCCTTTACTGAGAAAACAGATTTCCGTTTGTGCTTGAAATGAACGGTCTTCGGTTGGAATCACAGTCGTGCGCGGAGAAGAGCGAGCTTTTTTTTCGTGGCATGAGGTTCAGATGTTTGTTTTCTTCACCGAGGATGCGTACCGCGCTGTCTGCCAATTGACAGGGGACAAAAGCGAGTCTACTCTCGGTTGGCTTCTCAACCATTCCCGGTGCTGGAATCGTTTCAGGATTAAACATCGCCTCCCGCTGCTTCCAACCGTCCTCACACGCCGTGACTAAAGAGGAAATTCTAATCATTTCTTTCTGTAGGGTACAATTTACATTCTACATGTACGACCTACTTAAGAGTTATTGGTGTGTGGTAACGGTACTGTGCGCATGCCCTACGTGTATTTTCATTATGTTCATTCTTTGCTCTGTGATTTCATCATTGACAAGAACAAGGGGAAAAGTGAATTAGGTTTTCACTCCATTTGCTTCATTTCCTCCCACTCATGTTTCTTTCCCTTTTTTTCTCTTTTATAGTTTGCTTTCTTATTTTTTGACATTTTTTGGACTTTTTTTCTGCAAATGTTTAGCATAAGCCCAAAAGGCATTCTTGGAAGGAAAAAGGAGCAAACATTGCCTCCTTTTCCTTCCCACAATGCCTTTTTACCATTGTGCAAAATCACCCATGCAGTATCAGCAATAAGGCTGATTTTGTAAAACCTGGAACTGGACGAGATACATTTTACGTTCAGTCAGCCCATTGAGAGAGCAAGAGTCAAGAAAATCTATCTGCCATTTTGGAAATCTGTTTGTTTTTTTTGTAAAAAAAAAAGGGTTTAAAGGGGGCCTTCTTACTCTCTTGAAAACCTTAAGCGATTTTCTTTTTCCTGGCCTAAATTTCAAAGTACCATACTGTGCATTATAGAGCCGTCGCGGTCTCCATGCTTAGTGCATTTTGTTTTGAGTAAACCTGCCCAGCTGCCCTGCCCTTTGTCCCTTTAAATTTCAGGAACTGAAATTGTAGCACTGTCTGGCCATTTCCAATTTTGAATTTGTTCATTTGTACCTTTTAACTGAAAATTTCTATTGGAAAGATGTTGAAGGCCAAGTACGTGTACTACAAAAGCTGTTGGCAAAGCAGTTGTAGTACACAAAAACAGCAATGTTACAGAGAGAGGAATATTTTTACTGAAAGGTCTTTGAAATTTGATTTACTCTTGATCTTTTGACTTTACTTACATTTTGTGGTATAATTATGGGTGGGGGAGATATCGTTTCCCAGCATGACCTCCTGGTGTCCCTCCTGCCCCCTCCTCTGCCCCCCCCTCCCTGCCTGTCCCCGTCCCGTTGGAATTTCAAAATTTCAAAACAAGCCAAAACAGTGTTGCCACACAGTGTACATTTGCAACAGTTTATTTGGTTTAGAAAAAAGGATTTCACCCCAGTAATGCTTCAACTGGAAAGGTTTGGGAACCCCAGCTCTAGTGGTGGGAAAGTTTGCCAAACTAGAAGTTCATTTGAGCAGCGAAGTCTGGGATGGGATGTTTGATTTATAAAAATGAACCCATGCATGGGAGATAATGGAACTGCAAGGTTGGTGTTTGATGGACTGGGATCATGTGATGTACATGTAATGTGCATTGTTCATCAGACAGAAACAGAGTGCTGGCTGAGTTGTAAAGGCTGAGTTGGCACGCTCACTGGGGAAACATCAATTCATTTTTCATCAAAGATGTGTAATGTAGCTGAAAATGCTTGCTTTATCAGAACACTATAACCAGTAAACCACAAAAGAAGTATCCAACAACAGATTCAAATTTTAGATCGAAAATATGTTTTAAGATATGATTGCTGAGTTTTGCTGAGTGGGTTGATATGCTGAGCTGTAATTTCTTGGCTGAAATGAGTCGTGGGTGTGTGACAGGCTTAGTTTTATAAAATAAGCCAGCTGTGTCAAGGTGGCACCGGGCTTTCGTTTGCACATGTTCACTCATCCTATGTTTAGCAATGGATTTTTTTACCACTGAAAAAAGGGGTGCGTGCACCTGCTCTGAATGAGACTGCATGCAAGTTCGGACCTGTGCATGAGCAGTGTTGCTGCCGCAGAAATGGCCTGTTTTGTTGTCATTATGGCCAAAGGATACTCGGACAGTGCAGCGGAACTTGCGTAGAAAAGGACTAGGATGAAGTCTATGGACAGCATCATCCTTGCTCATGCTTGGTGTGCATGGTTCTGTGCTCAGACACACCAAATGGCCCCGAGCCATGGCAGTCTCATGATGCAAACCCCATCTGGTTAAGTGATCACACCACACCATTACCATTGGGGCTGGTTGTCACTGTAATTCTTGGCACTAGAGGCTACCCACAGGGACCCCCTGCCAAGTTTTAATAAACATTTAGGGATGCCCTCAGAAAGAGCCTACATGGAGGTCAGTTCTGGAAGATCTGCTGCTTGCTCTATGGGAAGATCAAGTTTTGAAGGGTATGATTTTCTTCATTTCCTGGAAGAAAAGATGTTAGTGGCCTTGGCTTGTTTCCAAGATGTAGAAAAAAAGTTGACTTTGTTGAATCAGTTAATCTGAAAATCAATTCCCCTGAAACTTACATTGTAGTACAAGTAGTCGGTGACCTCGGTTATACTAAAAGAAAAGGAAAAAGTGAGGTTTGCTTGCAGGAAGTATTTCCATCTTGAAGTGACACCCCTTTCCTTGAAACTGTGAAACTTTTTTCAAGTTGAGAGATTCCCCCCCCATCAAACTGACCTTCAGATAGTTTCCCAGAACAGCTCCCCTGGGTGTATACATGTACTGTAACCAACCAATAATGCAAACAAACCCAGAGACACTTGGCATTGCCTGCGGCAAGAACAGAGAATAAGATTAAGAACACCACCTGGTTGGGAAAACCATACAGCGACAAACCCTACCCCCACTGTTTTCTTGCAAGACCTTATTTTCTGCCTCTCCTTTCTCTTGGGTGTCAAGAGTGAATTTCATCCCTTTGGTAAAGAAACCGGCACTCACTCAACACTGGTTTCTTTACATTTGGATCAATTTGTCACCTGGTGCACTTCCAGGTGTATAAATTCGCCTCTAATTGCAGTGACCTTTGACACAAATGTTGACAGAAAAGATAAACAAAATCAAGAGCCTTCATCCATACACCTTGTCATGACCAGGGTCCCGGGATTCAAATTTCAAAGCGGCCAGCTCTCATTCTCAACCAATAAAAACTTACCAGGAAAAAGTTAAAAGCTCTAGTTCTTCCAGGAAAGTTCAACGAAGCCTGGTGGTAAGTTGATTTATAAGATCCAACATGAAGGTCGGGAACTTCCAGTAGGGTAAGGTTTGACCACAAATGTTTCAACAAAATGGTGTGGTACTTTGATTGATTGGGTTCCTCCTTGGAGGTGCCAGAGCTTGAGTTGTGGAATTTTGTTGGGGATCAGAGAGTAAGCCACACTTCTTCCCTTCCAAACAAGAAACTTTGGCTGAGCTGTTCAGGAACCCAGCTGTTAGTCGCCGCTGTCACCAAATGGCCAAATATTTACAAGCTTTTGCTGTATCATCCCTGGCAAGTGGCGAGATATAAAAATTGTATTTAGTGTTGCTGTTAGTGTTTAAAAAAAAATGATGAAGTCTAGATTCTTTAATAGCTAATAACACTTCGGCAGTCGTTCATAGTTTGCCACCTTGAACCCACATGTAGCAGTTATGTTTTTTGCAAGCATACAGTGTAGGAAAATACCGTATGCATTTTGATGTGCATAAGTTTGCTGGATCAATTTGAAAACCATATGCTGAATTGTACAGCTCACTATTAGGCATGTAGCATTAAGACCAGTAGAAGATTTACATGTAAGTTCAATCTGGATACTTTTCAATGCGGTGTGAGACAGTCTGCCCCAAATTTTCACTCACGCTGGGTGGTTGTCAAATACCCGTAACTTGGTAGACGTTTGCCTCTCTTATGTGTGGGATCTTCAGTTCTGTCTCACATGGGAATCTGGAGCAATACTTCCATGAGGCAGGTTCACAAGGAGTGGAACTGTAGAGGTTGAAAAATCGCACTACCAGGCTGACTTGAGAAAGAAGGACCCAGTCTGAATAAGCCTTTTGCCAGCATATGCA
>NW_019091372.1:1463265-1492058 GCF_001949145.1 Acanthaster planci
GGGATTGGACATGTTGGGGGGGTACCCCTCAGTCTCATTTCTTGCTGGGTATATTTGCGTGTGACCTTTGAATAAAATCTGGTACACTGAGTTCTTTAAATTCACGGGAACATAATAATTTGAATTCTCCATACTAAAAACATTGTTGCTGTACCTCGTGATTTAGGGTAAGCTTTTGCTTAGTTACATTAGAGACGCCTTGTAACAATACACTATTGCCAAAGGATGAGAAGGGCACAAAGGAACCAGTCCATTCCAGAGATGATGTTCGCTGTGCAAAAGCTTGCCCCGAATCACGAGGTATAGCAACAGCATCTTTAGTCTGGGGAATTAAAATTGTTGCATTTGTGCGCAGTCAAATAAATCTGTGTACCAGATTTTATTCAAATTTATTTATGGCTTATTTGGGACACTAAAGTGTTTGTTTTCAGTGGCAGGAGGTATCTTCCCATGGTTTACCCAGTGTCTCTCACAACCAGATCAGCCTGATAAGACAGTGTGAACAGTGGTCTGAAATGCAAACAAATCTTTCCAGTGAATAAACATGTTGTGTACAGGTGACAAGATATGCCAACACATACATGGCCTAGTTGGATAAGAGTTTTCTGCATGAAAGAGAAAGGATAGACTCTACTCAAATACCTGTATCTTAGAACAAGAACAGTTTCACCAACAGAGTAAGTTGTCTACACAGTTTGTGTCAAACTCGACAAAAAAGCTGGCTGTGTTTATTTGTGGGGGAGGCATTATTATTCTTGATAAAAAGAAAACTGGCCTGGAGCACATAAATCGGCGACCGCATTGTAAGTGGGTGGGTCCTTGCTCTGTGGTGGGTTTGAAAAGAAAGGGCCTGAAGATATTGTCTAACAAAAGTAGGGCTTAAAACGATCTCACTTGGTTCAGATTACTTTGCAAAAGCCAAAATACTAACACAACTACGTTTCCAGTGAAACTTTCAAGTCCTGCACCAGTACCCGAACCTCTTTCGAACGAGAAAGTTTGGTGGGAAAGTCTTCATCATGCCCAGTGGGTGTGTAACTCCACACTGCCCACTTGTTTGGTTGAAATCCTGGCGCTGAAAGTCTTGCTCCCACAAAAAAAGAAAAAGAGCACAACCTACAAACTTCTGGGATCTCAATTGAATTTTTGACCCTGCAGGGCCCCCCCCGCAGGATTTTTCTTCCTTGTGGCAATTAAACCTCTTGAAATGTTGAACCTGGGAAGGAGTACCAGCACTTGACATCCCTGAATTTAATGGAGCCAGGGTACCGATGACAACATTTTCCTGAACAGGACTCGTCACACCCCCCCCCCAGGTTTTAGGGAGAATTGTGCAGTGTGTTGGCATGTGTGTGCGGTATGTTGTTGATACTGCCGATTTTGCCGACGACCAACACAAACGCTGTCGGCCTTGGGTATAACGTTGCATAATTCATGGACATGCATGTAATGTGCACTGAACATGGCCAAGTGCCATCAAGGACCACTAGTTAACTCGTAGTTGGTTTGTGACGTACCTATGGTAGCATATGTGCAGTGAAGTTGCAGTGCGAACGACCCTAGTCAACCGTTGTCGGGTCATTAGGCCAAAGGGGAGAAAAGTTGGTCGCAGGAAGGGTAAAATGGCCAAAATAAAAGTGAAAAGGGTCATTTACTAGTTCCAGACTGGTCCTCTTTGCTCTGTGTGATTAGAAACGGTTTACGGCAATCAACGATGCAGCCAACTTATTTGTTAAGAAGGGAAAGCAATTGGTGCAAAGTGGTCATAATCTACCAACTCTAGCCCCACAGGTACTTACAAAGTCATTGTAGAATTTTTGGGGCAGACACCTTGTCTGTGTTAATTTAGCACTCCTTCTTTAAGCAGTTCAGTCGGTGCAAGCCAGCAAACACGCTCGTCAATTTTTTTTGTTTCTTGAGTCAAGGTTCCCACTGTGTAACACGTGGGTGTGAACCACAATGGGTTGGGATTTCTGCAGGTAGTATTCAGCTGTGGAAAGACCCTCTTCCAAAACCTAGATGTATCATGACTGATGTTTGGATTCATCTCCCCCTCTCCCATCTTCTCCCCTCCCCCCCCAACCCATTGTCTGATTGACGAGTGCCCACCCAACTCCCACTCAGCACCCCAGGGAATTCATCAGGCTAGGGGCTTTGCTTATAAAACATCAGCCCAACAAACACTCTAGACTGCCCAAGCTGAATAAACAGGCTTGCGATGTGGAAAGTGTCTTCACCCTACATCCAACATCAATTGGAGGATCTTCCAGCATTTTGCCATCCACTAGTTGGAGTATGTTAAGAGCGCTTTCATTTTCATCTCTCAATCTACCAGTCCCTGAGGCAAATCAGAGCAGACGCCTTTATACTTGGAGTGCTACAGCACTCCTCTACACCAGGCATGCTTTCTTTAGTTTACCTTATGTGCCCATCTGTACCGGCGCACGTGCAATGCAGCATATACACGCATCTTGACAGAACCGTATTGGACTAGATGTAGTTGAAGAGACAGTTTCAAGCGGTCAGTGTCAGTGGTCATGTGCTGTGTGAAAGTTTCACCTACATACATGTTTAGGCTAAGCTTTGGCACTGATTTTGATGTTGACAAAGAAAGATTCCGCCAAAGATGCTTTTGGGTTTTGTGCACATTCAGACGAAATTCGATTGTGCCACAGGCTCATGATTGTGCATGATACACTAATCTACATGTACATCTACATGTACATGTATACATCTACTGTACATGTGCAGAGTACATACAAGTACCGGTACATGTACCGCCACATTTTGTAAATATACTTACACATGGCGTGTCCTACACACTTACGGTAAGCTCTTGGGAGGGTCAAACAACTTCTGTTGTTGATGGATGATCCATAATGCATGTTTTAATCTGGTCAGGAATTATGCATGTACATTTACCGGTAGCAGTTTGTGTGATCAGCCATCTGGTTTTTTCATGTATTAGTTAAATCAGTTACCTATGCATGAGCATTTTTTTTTGCTCAAAAGATGCAGGCAGGTTTAGCTACATGTAATTGCCCGTACATATTTACACAAGGCGCTTTTATGAATTCAGTCACAAATGTGTTCCTACATGTGCCGGTAGCCCTGTGAAATTTCTAATGGCAAAGTTCCCAAGAGTCTAATTTCAAACAAATAAGTGGTGTGTATGCTGTGCCGTAAACATATCAACCCCCCCCCAAAAGGCATTCATGCACTTGATGACATCATTGGCGGTTGCTAGGCAACCAGTCTTGCGGAGGAGAATGGCCTCTCCCCCTTTCCCAAAGAAATACCTTGGCTACTGTACCGGAATGCATGGAGAGAGAGACTTAGCCTTTTGGGTTAATTCTATTTTGCCTGGGATCTGAAATGTCATGCTGCAAATGTAGGTCTCTGTCCAAAGTGTACGGCGTACATGTACACTGTACAGTGGGTACACGCATTCACCGCGTTCAGGGGACAATTTCTTTTGTTTAAGGGAAATTTGAACCGAGTTGTGGGGACATAAATTGAGTCCCCACAACGTTTTTCGGTTCCCACAAAATAGGTGAAATGTCAAGTGTATGTCCCCACTACTGTGGTGCGGGAGCTGTTGTACGTGTACGTGATTCACATGCAAATGAGTTGTTCTACCCAATAGAGGGATGCTGCGAGTTTCGAAAATACTTTATGGAGAAGAATGTTCACTGACCTTTCTGGTCGACATTTTTACGTGTGGCTGTCCATGGTACCGTACATGTACCTGTACGATGTACAGCAGGGGCTGTGCTATGTTGGTACTGTAGCATTGTTGCGTTATGGAGTTTTGTAAAATATTACTTTTTGAAATAAATTTCAGTGCACCAGAGACACTGCACAAGTTGTACACACCACAGAAATTAGGAAATCTGTGCCCGTTTTACAATTTTGCTCTGTTAGATTTTGCTTTTGAAAAAAAAGAGATTCCTAAATTAATTGTTAGAAAATTCAGGTTTCCCATGTACATGTATGTTCAGGGACGTCAAATGTACATGTACATTTAATCTCTGTTTTGCTTTTTCACAGGTATATAAAAGTCCTTAAAATTTTTGTGAAGTATGGACACCAGTTTGTTCGTCCGTCCGTAATTGTTTTGATTTGTGTTCTTAACCATACTCAGTCTTCATGGTAGTGAATATTGTCTGAGTTTAATCCTGCTGTGTAAAAAATACTTGGAAACCCATGATGAGATCCAATGGTAAGTGTAAGTAATCCAATTTTAAAGGAGTTCCCAGCAAAACGATTTCATACGGTAACCCCGCCTGAAAGATAATCCCTGAAAATGTATGCAATCATGACAGATGCTTCCGTTACTGATGCCCTTTACTCTCTGAAGTAACTGCAGTGTGTGCACAAATCTTGAAGGAAAAAAAAATTTCAAAAAATCTTCATTACATTTCTAGAGTCCTCGCTTCCCTCGTCCCCCCCCAAAAAAGCCAAGATGAGAAATTTGCTCGGGAACATCTGCATGCTATAAATAGCCGTCGCGTTATTTCCAGCCAGGTGTGTATGCACGTAGGATCTTCCGCCTCGCAGGTCCCCACACTCTATGCCGAAGAAAGGTCGAAGATACGGTAAAAAAAAAAAAAAATGAGAGGGGAAAAAAAGTCTGCCTTGGATGACAGACACCAAATAATCCCCCATAGAGTATCACCTGGAAGGATCCATTTGCTGTAGAGGTGATAATTTAATTAAGGTGGGGTGGGGGCGGGATGGGGGAAGCCCGCACGGTCTGGAGGGGTCTGGTGTTTTTGTGCCGAGAATTGTGCAAACCGAGGAGGTTGGAAACGAAATATGTATCCAGTAAGCCGGCCAATTGTGAAAGAAACGAAACCTTGAAATAAAAAAGTGAGAGGGAAAGGGGTGAGGAATGCAACATATATGCCGAGCTTGGGTCGAGTGCATTTGTTGACTGAGTGCATTATTTCTGTGGACGCAATAGGGGCATTTGACGGCACACAGACATGGTAAACATATTCTCAAATTGTAGCGGGAGGTTAGCGCTTGGCTGGTGCAAGCCGTCTACCCGCTGTCATTATTTGCTCTCTCGTGGGATTTGCCAATTTGTTTGGTGTGTTTGTTGAGGGGTTTCAGTTTTGAAGGAGGGCGTCAGACATTGTGTATGGGTACATGTGCAATGGAAGATTGATTGGGGGTGACATTTTTTACATCAGTGGTCAGTAGTGTTAGTTTGGCCCTAACAACTGTCTGAGTCAAAGTCTGTCAGATTGAAATGTTGTAGACCAAAAATGGTTAGCAGTTTGATGTACATGTAGGCCCTGTTAAGCTTAGCAACACCTCACTAATCCTGCTACAATGTATATGCAACCTGACCAATCTTGCCTAGCCCAACTTGACCTGACCCAACCCCTCCCGACCTGGCCTACCCTGACCCAACCCCATCTAACCCTACCCAACTCTGTCCAAGGCAACGGTTAAACCCAACCCAACCCAACAGTTGAACCTAACCCAACAACCCCAACCTAACCAAACCCAACCCAACGCAACATCCCCAACCTACATGTAACCCAACCTAACCCAACAGTTGAACCCAACAGTTGAACCCAACAGTTGAACCCAACCCAAGCTGTCAACCCAACCCAATAACCCAACCTAACCCAACCCTACCTAATCCAACCCAACAGTTAAACCCAACAACCCCAACCTACAATGTAAACCAACCCAACGGTTGAACCCAACCCAGCCCAATGGTTGAACCCAACCCAAGCTGTCAACCCAACCCAATAACCCAACCCAACCAACCCAACCCAATAACCCAACCCACTCACCCAACCCAAACCACCCTATCCCACCTCACAACCTAGTCAGTTTGTATAATCCCTTTTTTGAAAATTTGCCTGATTTATTCTTGAATGTAGGATACATGCACATTAGCCATGGATCCAAAAGAGATTTCTCCAAAAAATAGGACATAACAAAAATTGAACATAAGGAAAATGATATCAGTTACCCATGAATTGACAAACAAATAAATTTACAATTCTCTGTTGAAGAAGTTTATTAAATCATACATGTATAGAAAATTGTATCGTGAGATATTAAATTAATTTTCCCCATGGCAAGCTACTCCACAATGTAATCTTATGCACGGTGCAGACAGACTACAGTTCTCCAGTGTATTTTTTTTTATCCAAAGCTGATATAAAAGAAATCGCGGACAGGGGTTACCAAGCAAGCTGCTTGCAGCGTCTTGTCCCAGCATGACTTCAAACCGTGGGCGATTAGCCTATTAGTCTCCCGTCTGTGATACGGCTCTGCGGTAGACACCATGAACGGACCGCTTGCCGGCTTTAAAGGGAGGCTGTGGTGAGGTTTGTCCTTGAATAATGATGCTAGTTAAGCAAAAATGAGAACAGGAATATTGGGGGAAGGTATTGAGATTTCGTTGTCGACCAGACTTTAAGATTGAAATTGGATATAAATTTGCATTTTTTATTTAAATGTTTATTTTCTTCCACCAATTAATTTTTTTCCTAAATGTTAGTAATTTAATTTGCCCCCATTTATTTAAGGAATATTTTTTAGTCTATCTGAAGTAGCAAGCCATTAGAAACAGCATAGGAACGTGTACACTTGCTTGTACTTGTATGGACGTGGAGTTTACTTGATTAGAAAAAATCGATCCAAAATGTACTTTTTTTCATTCATTCACGTGAAGAAAGAGACAGAAATTTTGACATGGTGTATTTCCTAGCCATGTATAGAAATGCACAGTTTTGTAAACAAATGTTTGTAAACACAATTATTGTGCATAATGTTTGGTGTGTTAAGAACTACATGTACATGGACTGTGATCATGTGAACCTTGGCAATGTTAATTTGTGTGCGGTGAGTGACACGCAGTATTTTATTTATCAATTTCTTTATCAATTTCACTTTTCCCTTGTCAGAAGTTGTCAAATTTTTTAAAATGAAGCTTGGCCGCAACAAAATTTCTCACATAGATTAAGTTTCTTTCTTTTTTTCCCCCCTCAAAAATATACACGTAGTAATTTTCAACAGTGGCCCCTTAATTTACACGTAAGTTGGTAGCAAATTCTTGACGCCCAGTAAATAAATAGCACTCGTTTACAATTTATTCAAGGGTGTCTGGTTAAAGGAAAAAAACCCTGGAAAGTTCATATTGCTGCAGTCATTCCTGATTGATTTCTCGTGTCCACATTCCTGTATTCACCCGTGAGCTTTGAGCAAGACAACATTTCAACACGCTTGTCCGTTGGAGAACTGTCCCATTTGTAGGGACTCGTGAAATGTTGCCTTGTGCGCGTATTCTCTCTGATCTGACCCTCTCGTGAACCGACAACGCGGAATGCACTGCCTGCCTGGAAGTCGTAATGCCCCACGCTTCCTGCGGTTGGCCAATGACCACAGTTTGCGAGGGGAAGGGAAGCAATGGCTTGGCCAAAGAGGAAGGAATTGATCTGGTTTATTAGGGAGGGGAACCGTTAATAGACTCGGCCAGCCTTTCCTGTTTATCTGCTGGTCTTATCATAAAAATGAGGCTCAAGATGGACTGTACATGTGTACACCTGTACATGTATGCATGAACATTGTACCGTGCAAGTGCAAAGTATATGAAGTGCTGATTGGACAGTTGCATTCAGTTAGGTTGGCCAGTTGTCAATTTTTTTGTTTTCAGTTGCTTAATTTTTAATACATGTACATTGTACTTGTAATTCCTTTTTTAATTGAACAGCAATTTCTGTTTTTTTTCTTTGTTTTGTCTACCCATTTTTGAAAATGTTTGAATCAACTACATGTACTGTACATAACCTGTGAGCAATAATATGCAATATGAACACATTGAGGAATTACTTTGCTGCTGCCGTACTGTGAAAGTGCATGCCGTGCGTCCAGGTCTGCAGAGTCGCCAGGTCCCTAAGTTTGCCAATTATTTGTGACAACCAACCAGACTCCACACTAGGTGGCAAAATTAGACTGGCACCCAGCAACCTTCTGCCCCGTAGGCCGAGCTCAAACAGTGTAAATTTGTCGTGCGTACTCAGCGTGCTCCGCATCAAAGACGCAAACTGAACGCGCCTATGTGGTGAATGCGTATTAAAGGACCGTCCCTTAATTTCCTTTGATTTCAACATTAGACCTTTCTTTGTTTTCATCCAGTGGGTTTTAATTATTAATAGATGAATTAAATGAATTCTGGATACATCGATCAATAATTGAGTTCAACTGATATCTTTGGGCCTATCCTAAGGATTAAAGCTCTGTTGGAATCACTTGGCTGGCAATACTACACATGTCTGTCTGTGGGCAACGGCTGAATGCATCCACAGGCTTGTGGCTTACCAATGGGCGTACATGCGTGTATTTTCAGCTGTACGGTAGAGTCCAAGTCCGTGAGTTCTCTATTTCTGTTTTGAGTTTTTAAAGCTTCCCGTTTTGGAAACTGTCCAAAAATGAACATATTTACCGGTTACCCATCCCCGCACTGAATCAATTTCAAAAAAGTCAACAACTACTAAAACCAAAATTTCATTGGAAATGTCAAACAGGCGTTTTCATGTTCTCAGAGCTGAAGTGTTTGAACCTCTCGCCCTGAAATTGCACGCTCATGCCCTGAGCAGATGCCATATCATTCTCTAAATTAAGGCCGGATCATCACATCGTATCATACCGGTACCTCGTCAGAACGATGTTATTATATCGTCGGGAGCGGGTGATCGATGGGTGCCGGTACGATTCAAGAAACTGCAGGATGCACCAGCGTCCGTTAGTGATGTTTGCCTCTGCTCTGCCGGTGACTAATGGGCCCGAGCCAGGCCTCGAAGTTGTCTTCCAGCTGGATATGGGGGGGGAGGGGATAATTTTGCGATGCATGGCTGGAGATCAGTTTCATCATGATGTGCATGTAAATGCACCTGTACTTATTGGTGTGAACATCTGTAGTGAGGCACATTTTCGTGTTTATTTTCTGAGTCAGCAGCGCATGCATTTTCCATCAGCTTAAACCTCCACGGGATTATTTCAACATGCGCCCTCTTTTGTTCCTGCTCGGAGCGGATACAGTTGCAGACATTATATTACTGTACATGTCATCAACTAGTACATGGAAATGGCTCCTTTTTTCATCATTAACCTTTAGCCGTTGCGTTACAGGGTTTCGTCGCTAAAGACAGACTTGCCGTTGTTTGCCAACTGTCTTCTGTTCTAAAAATATCGTGACGTCACCAAAGCAGGTCGGCTCAGTGCATGCAGTTTGCAGTGAATACCATGGATATTAGGGATGGCACATTTACATGTTTAAACAAAAAAAGTTCCAAATGCGTTTACAGATGTTTCCCATATGTTTAAACAGAACCGCCCCTTTTAGAGGTTTGACATTTTAATTGATGCAATCTGGCATTCATGTTTATTGTAAACAATATGCATTACATACTTTTTTCCCTTTTGGCATCCATTTACTGTTTGGAAAAAAAAGTGGATTCTAAAACAATAAACATTGCTTGTTTTAAATGCCACAACACCAATCTACATTTTTACATATGTTGGACCATGTGCATTGTGAAACTACTAAACGAGAACACGGAAGTAGGCGGCTGCCTTTGTAAAGTGTTGGCTAAACGTTCAAACGGTATGGGAAAGTTTTTGTAAACGTTTTTTAAATTAAATGTAAATGTTTCACAACTGTGGTTAACTTGAAACATTGCTTACACCGGTAACTTGAGACATTGCTTATAATACACGGACCGGAGTACTGGTACGTACATGTACATGTAAGGTGGCCCTGAATGTGTACAATGATGCTTGCATCAGCTGTCCTTGAAACTGAACTAGAACGTAACAATTCAAGTTAAAGGGGAATTAAATTGAAGGTAAAGAAACGTCTTGTCATTCCAAAACAGAATTGTGAGCAAAAGCCATTATTAGGGCCTGCGTTGATGTGTTTAACATACTGCTACATGTAGCCCAAATCCGATGAAGTGTCCTTGAAACGGAAACCGGCTTCCGAACAAATCAAGTGGGAGTCTTTCTACGCAAATTTCTTGGCCATTCCATCAAATTTTTGTGTCAATACCATTACCAGGGCAGCATTAAAAAAAAAAAAACTTGCACGGTTTTCTTGAGTTGTGGTGCAAATGTCGGTCCCAAGATATTGCCTCGGAAAAAAAATTGAAAAGAAAAATACACCAGACTGAGTCAGGCTTGGAAAATTAAATAATGGAGTCGTCGGGGGAGATTAAAGCCACGCCCCAGGCCCCTGGTTCAATTGTGACTCACTGGCCAGTCGTTAGAATTATCAAAGGAGAGCAGAGTCATGTTTGCTGTTGTCAGAATGCGAAGTAATTTGTCTCAGAGATATTGCAATTGATTATTTTTCCAAGAAGATATATAGATATTTTTTTATCTGGATGCAATTCACGAAGCCAGAGGTTTGGGAAACTGTTAAGAAATATATATATCGATGATAAAAAAAAAAACAAATGACACCGTTCAAGATTTGTCCAAGACTGTGACAAATTGAGTCCTCAGTTGACAGATCTTGCCTGGCAAAGACTGCTTTTGCTTGCTCTCCTTTGAGGTGAAAGGCTTTGAGAGGAATATCAACGCGTATGGAGCTAGACATTGGTGATGGTAGTCGATGCACTGCGATAAGGCATATTCTCCGAGACAGGGAGTCATACGCGTTAAATGAACTGGAGGGGAAAGGAGGGCAGGTGCTGAAGTGTTTCTTGGAAGTGTCTCTCCGCAGAGGGATTGCGCATTCCTTATCTGTCCCCGGAATTGGATTTATCTTGGGGTAAAAGTTCAAAGATTCAGGAGCATATTTTAGAGAGTTTTTTAGGTTGTTGGCGTACGGAACATGTTCAGTGTACTTGTACATGTTTTTGCTATCGGTGTGTCACAATTTCATGCTTGTTCTTTTCATGTTACATGGAAGTCTGGTTTATTTCCTGTCTGGTATTTTATTTTGCCTTGGATTGGTTCCATTTCCATCGCCAAGAAAGATGATTTTTGGAGGGGCTTCAAAAGCCATGTTATCAATGAACTCTGCGTCCGTTTTTCTCTGCAGAGAAGGGTGCACGTTACAAGTAAGCAGCAGAAGAGCGGGATCTGTGGAGTAGAGCTGCCACGGTCGGGCCGGCTCCCCGTAATCATCTCATTGAGCATCGTCGTCACGTATCCGGGGCCACAAAACGATCGGGTAAGTGGGCCGTGAATTATTCAAACCCCTCGCCCGGGCAGTCCCCATCCCGGTGACGGCCCGCGACAGTAAAGGGAGGAGGAGATATAGGGAGAAGGAAGTGAGAAAAAGTGCAGGAAAGGTGCGAAGTGCCAGATTGGCCGTCATCGCCACGCAGGGACTGTCGAACAATTTTTTTTTTTTCCCCTTTTCCATTATCGACTGGAAGGTGGCAGTGCGTGACAGCTGGGGTGTAGTCCTGGTGACACTTTGCTTGTGCATGTACAGGTACCTGTATGCGGTACGGTAGCTATAGTTTGTAGTCTTCAGCCAAGCAGATCATCAGGTATGACACATCAAGTGCGCTGAACGGCTGTGACAACAGCGAGCTTGTGTACATGTAGGCATGCAGGCACGTGTACTTGTAGTGCTAGGCTATTAATACGAACAACCTTTGAAGATGACATTTAACAGTTCAGAACAGGGCAGTATTTTGGTTTCATGCACATGTGGGGGATTGTATAAATTAGAGGTCCAGCTTGGGGACATTTTGGTGTTCTGTTACGGGTGAAACCATTCAGCTTTTCTGGATGGGACTAACATTAGTACTGTTCACATTCTGTAGATCAAACAGGATTACATTGTTTATGACGCGTACAATATACTTTTCAATCTGCACAATGTTTGATAATGTTGTTACAATTTTACATGAAGAAAAGTTGAATGGCTTTACGTGTAACAAGACACCAAAATGTCCCCATTTTGGACCCCTAAGTTATAGAATCACACATGTACAGTGTACATTGATGAAAACAGATTTACATAGTATATATATATTAAAATACTTGCATTCCGGTTTAAATGAAATTCCTTTTATCTAGTGAAAAATGTTTTGTGCAAACATGTTTATTCAAGCATTGTACACATAATTGCTCTCCAAAATAAAATCATTAGGGGCTTTGAGATACTCAGTGTGGAAAGCATTTTTTAAATATTATTGTTATTAAAATCAAACACTGATTGTAGTCTTCCTACTATTTGTAACAAATGTCTGCTCCTTGTATTTCATTCATTCAGGAGCCAACTTCTGTGTATATTTCGAAAACGGTTGTCACAACTCCAAAAGAACTTCATAGTCTCAAGTTAAGCACTTTTGAAAGAAATACTGGCTTTCTTTGAGCATTCATTATTTTGGGCCCCTTCTTGAAATTTTGAAATTGGTCTTTGTTTCATTTCACTCGATTACGGTTGGATTGCCTGCAGTTGAACTTCTATTTGGCCTCTTAAAATGTCGTAGACCTCATAGCTCGCTGTAAATTGGAAGGAGGACTGGGTCACGGTTAGGGAAACAGATGATTTCAAATTTGAAGGAAATCACCCCCTCCCCTCCCCCAACGATTTGAGCCTTCATGACGTACCCTAAATGGGATCTTCTCATAGGGCCTGTTCCATGCGGATCCAGATCGGGATCGGTGATCCGACGTTGGCTCACTGACACCAGTAAGCCAGCTTTTGGATCACTGATCCGGATCCAGATCTTTGTGAGATGACCAGGCCCGTAGTGTTAGAGAGTTTTCTTCCAAAAAATAGACAAAATAATATCACACAAAGCGTAGTCAACTTCAGGGATTTTTAAAGCTTTGTTGGGAAGACATTTATTACCGTTATTTTATTTACAATTGTGGATACATGTACATGTATTCCTTGTCAAAAAATTAGATACCGGTACACCTCTTTTTTCTTTTCTGGAGTGTACCGTTTTTTTTTTTAATCCCAAGGAAGATTACAACAGACAAATTGCACGTATAATTGGCCCATTAGGCTTAGTTCAAAAGTCCTTCCCTGGATGAACGTCAGGGAAGAAATTTGCCTGGACGGTGCCCACAGGTTTGGAGGGATTATCTCCTTTTCCTTCCCCACCCCCTTCAAAAGGTTAGGGGCTTGGGGGGAGGTTAACGAGGAGAATTGCTGCAGGACTGCCAGAAATGCAGACTGGAATTTTCATTCAACTAGGCCGGCGCTCTGGGCTCCCTGTTTGCCTAGTGATTGCCCCAATTACACGAGAGTTTAAAAAAAAAATTGTTTCTCTGATGAAGCATGGCGTTTTGATGAATTAGCAGGGCTGAGATTTGTCAGTTTTTTTCCTGATTTCAGGTTTTCTACATGTAGCAGGATTTTTCCCTGACGTCAGGATTTTTCAAAGAGTCTTTTTAAAATCTGGAAAAACCCGAGTTTACCATTACAGTATTTCAGCTTGTAATTTGTACGTATAAAACGCAAGAAATGGGTCTTTTACCGGTAGGTAGTGCCTAGAGGCAAACACAGATGTACACCATAGACCTAGCCCCTCAAAATCTCTGGTGATTATCTTGTGGATTTTTTAATTTCCTCCGATCCAGTCTCTGGCTTAACTGTGTCATTTGACATCTATTTTGGGGTTGTCTGACATACGAAGTCTCGGGTACATGTACGCGTACTGCGTTTTGGCTGGTCATGTCTGCTTTTGTAGTGCAAAAGCCGATGAAACCCCCCCCCAAAAAAAACCAGATAAAGGATTTATCGGTACGTAATGAATAAATAACACCTCCCCGGAACTATTGAGTCGGTTTGAGACGCGGGTTTTCACACTACTTTTTTCAAGGTATGGCAAGTTTTCTTCATTAATATATACTTGTATTTATTCAGTATGAAGTGTATTTCAGTATTAAGTTGATGTATGCACAGGTTGTGGTCCAAGTTGGAATTAAAAAAAGATGAAATGAAAGAAACTGAAGTGTTGTTGGTCTTGGGGGAAAGGAACAGAAATGCTTTTCCCATTGTTTAGATCATACATGTACTTAAATGTTTCTACCAAAATATGAATAAAATAAAGTAGTTCTCGGACTGTCTTCAAACACGACGTTTTGTCCTCTTAAAAATGTTAGACTTATTACTAGGCCTTACATTTTGATTCTTTCAGGATCTTTCTCGGAAGCGAAATGTCTGTTACAACATTCACAGTTCAGATTTTCATGGACGCTAATAGTCAGTGTAAAGTACACTGTCATGAAAAAAAAACGGTGCTGAGATCCTCATGAAGTTTTCTAATGTGTATAAGCCACACAAAATACAGCAGCCCAGTTTGCCTCTCTGAACAGCTCCTACAAGATCCGTCATCGCCGGGCAATCTGCCAAATCGTCAGTGTTTGGAATTACATTTTAATTGTTTAACGGTCTGCTGGGCACATGCACACATTACTAGCCTTGGGGTCGTGCAGTGTGCAGGAACTTAAATGTATGAGAGAGCAAGAACTTGTGCATAAATTATTGCATTTGTTGTTTTTGGCTCCAAATTGGACATACATGTACCGGGCAATTCAGATTGGCATCAATTAATCATGTACTGTCTCTGTACCGGTGCAGATCCAGGGGGGGAGGGGATTGTTAGAGGGTCGAGAAAAAAGGAAGAAAACCCGGCTCTGAGACACCAAAAAAAAGGTTAAAAAATGGGGAAAATAATAAAAAACAAAAAGGTGCACCAATACCATTGTAAACAATTTGTGTCATGCAATTAGTGTTTCCACTTGTCCGCAAAAATGAGACATTAAAAAAAAAATCTCCGTCCTGATCCCCCCCCTGAAAAATTCCTGGATCGCCCACGCTACCTGTATATGATTTTGATGTACATGTGCGAAAATGTTCACGTACATCAATATTTTCCACTGAATGTGCACATCATATTTACAGATACATGTATGAATAGATGTGTAAATTACTGTAGATTAAGCATGGATTTAATGTGCATGTATTGTACCATGTGTACATGTACATGTATGTAGTGTATTCTGCAGTGCTCTATAGCCATGTGTGTTAAAATCATCCATTTGTCACCATTTAATGGCATTTTCCCTGGGTCAGCAATCTACAGGCAAGATTACTTTGGACAATTTGGCCACTACACAAGGAATATTTGTTGCCCCACGATTTTCCCTTCTTTTTTTTTTCTCCTGACAAAATACTAAGAAATGTCGAAGCAATTTTGTGCTGTGCTAGAGAATTGTTTTTTTCTCATCAAAATCATCCCAAGTTTGGGTATTAAAGTTCCTGAAATGGCATCACATGATCTTCAGTGTCAAGATTTAATTTGAGAAGTCTGTGTTTTGTACAAGAGCTGTGAGTTGTCTAGGCATACATGGATATCCAGTTTCTCGTTAAAACTTTTCAAATATTTCAATGAGAGATTTTTTTCCCCCCTGAACGCATAGGCTCCAATTTGTCTGAACACGGCTTGTAATAATTCAGAAACACGCTTGAGTGTACACTCACCTGCATGTGCCTCCATTGGCTAGTCACGGATGAGCGATTTTCCGAGCTGGTGTAACAAGCTTTCCTCATTGATAGCCAAATGTCAGGTTAATTTATGGGTGAAGTGCATGTTTTTAGAAGCCCACACTTGCAAAAACAAATTACTTCTTCCGTTTCATGTGCATGAATTTGCCATTTAATTAACATTTGGTTATAAAATGTGGCCGATACTCCCGTACTGAGTGTATGCACGGCGAATGCACACCAATGCATGGTTGGCTGTTGTGGCAATGTACTTATACACAAGGTTGCATGTACAGTACATGTGTACCAGTACAGTTAATGTTTATAAAAAGTGCTGTTTATGTAACATCCATCCATATTAAATGTTCATTCACAGGTTTTGAATATGCAACAATTTTTTGAAGTTACATGTACCTTCAGGTTTTATTTTTAATTTCAAGAACCTTGAGGTTGATTAGGTTTGAAGGATTTTAAGGAAGGAACGTTGATTAGGTTTGAAGGATTTTAAGGAAGGAACGGAACTACATGTAAGTTAGACCACATCCATGGAAATCAGTTTTGTAAATGTAGGAGTTCCCTAATACGGTCATGCATGTTCCCAAGAAACGAGAAAAGTATGTGCACATGTATGTGAGGCATTCCAACTATGAGTATTGTTCCCTCTTCCATGTTGTGCATGTGCACCTTTAAAAGCATCCTGTTTTGGTCCTTGCTGTCAGCAGTTTTCCCAAATGGCTGGCGGCCGAGATAAAGTTGACACTGGTGAGGGAAACTTGCCTCCCTGTCCCGAATGCTTAAAAGCAGTCAGTGACATTTTCAGCAAATTGGGGCGATGGGGGAGGGGGGGCGGTTGCCAGTCCGGCAGATTGCCCAAAAAAAAAAGAAGAGAAAAACATGCTGCGTTCCATTCCGGCATTGGTACGGGCACACACATGCATAGTGGGCGTGACCAATGTCGGTTGCCATCAAAAATTGGCAATTTGATACACATCGCGGAGTCAGGGCAAGGACAGGTGTGGGAGGGGGACCCGGGGTTGCTGTTGCCACGGCAATCCCGGAGCCATCCTGGAATCCTCATTAAGTGATATTTCATGGGCTCGCCCACCTCTTGAGAGGCCAAAGTGTGAGAGAGATACCTACAGACTTGGATATTAGCCAAGAACACATCATGTACCTCAGTGGTAAATCGCTTTAACACCAGTGCATGGAATCGAGCCGAAAAAGTGGTCAGAAAAAACATAATGGAACGATGAATTTTGATCTACAGTTGTTGGCCTTTGAACAGACAAGTGTCAAAGACAGGTATACAAACTCACACAGTTTATTAAAGCCCCCCAAAAAGTAGAAACAACACCATTGTATTTGTATGTACTTTGATTTCGGGGTATCTACCTTTACATTCCTTCAGACATTTTGTCTGGCGCCATCTACATTCGGTCAGACCGGTCAGACAAACATCTGAGTGGTTATATGGTAAACTGGACGATGTCTGACCATACTTTTCTTGTAATTTCATGCTCTGAACACTATGCATTGCTACATGTATACTTTAGACGGGTTCTGTCTTTCACTTCAGTTTTCCATGAGTGTGTCAGTGTGCATCAAGCATTAGGCCTAGCCCCCAATTTTACAGCTTTTTCCCACATACATGTAGCAAAGGCATTGTAAGAAACACATGTACATACTCTACCAATTCATATTGATCTCAAAGCCATGGGCGCAGAAACTTAAGGAACTATGAGCGAAGCTAGCCCTTGTTTTGTAACTTTTGATAAATTGTAAGGATGATCCAAAGAACAAACATTGCTCAATTTTCCGTCTTTGGGTTGAAACAACGAAGAACAACTGTCCTTGAAGTTTTCATAATACTCTAAGATGTTTTCCCGTTGGTCCCAAACACAGTTCACAATTTTAAAAAAAAATGAAATGTTCATGATTAAGATTGTACTCTCAAAGACAGATTTCACCATTGCCTACCAACCTTAAACTGACCGTAACGTATGATAATTCACTTGACCTCAGGACCCCAGTGCCAACTTTAATGGATTCCTGTGACAGCAAATGTCTTGGTTAATGACTTGGGGCCTTCTTGTCTTCCAGGCCGGCCAGCCAAATTTCAATATCTGTTTCTCAGATTGACTTACACGTATTTTTCACTTAGCAAATTTCTTAGTAGCTCTTTTTTTCTCGCGCTTGAGGGTTACAGACAAAAGCTGCTACAGACAACGGCGGTAAATAACCCCACTTCCAAATAATAATCAGGATAATTATTCACAAATTTCTTAGAGTTCTAGATACACTTTGATTTCTTTTACTTTTTTTTGACTTTCTAAATATCTGTCTAGAGATTATTATCACCTTTAAAAACAGTCGTGAAGCCCAGCCATCTTCATTTTGAAATTAATGCCTACATTGTACACACCGTTGCAGATACAGAGCCAATAAAGGAAGGGTTCCATTTGGTCTGGTGTCCTCAGAACAAGCTGGCAGGCCTGTTGGTAGCTCCCATCCTTCTAATTTTTTTTTCAAACCTACTAGTCCATGCACCACAAAAAGCTGTGAGAGCAGAGAATTTGACGGTACGCCAATTGTGATTGGGTCCACACAGGCATCTTTGGTCCTACCTTGCCCGGAGCCTTTAGCTTGGTGCCCGGAAGAAGGATCCTTTAATGCAAGTGTTACTGTTAAACCCAAAACGGAGCACTCCACCTCCTGTGACTATTGACACTGTCTCATTAGGGACCCCTCTTGACCTCAAGAGTTGACCCCACGGCCCTCCAAAGGTCACACCAATTTGGAAGGGCCCATAAAGAAGGAATGTCTGAAAAGAATCAATTTTTGGTCCACCCAGGGCTCCTTGAATTGTGTAATCAATCATAAGACCGGTAGCCTGAATTTCTAGTGCAAATTGTTTGCAGTGTCCCATTTACAGTCCCGGTAAACTGTGCGGGAAAGTATTGCATACGAACTCCACCTGTGTAGTTTTGTTGGTAATTGATTTTCTTTACTCAAAGAATTACAAAATTACAGTACATGAAGTATTCATTAGGGCACTGCTTCATTTAGGAATTGCTGCATTTAATGACAGATTAACGGACGCGAAGGACATGCTTGATAAGGAAATGAAAATAATGAAGTTTAAACTGGCTTTAATGTTTCATCTATGGCCACGAAAAATGACACTGAACACAGAAGGTACTAACCTTTGAACCCTGCAAAGCCACCCTTGGAACTCATCGGGATATTCCCTGCCAGCCCCCCATTTTTTTTTTTTACAGCAGCGTAGTTTGAGGACATGCATGCACTCTTTGAATCTACATGAAATATTTTATTGGGATTGCTTAAGAGACAATGTGAAATGTGCGTGTAAATGCCCGTGTGATTTGTGCATGTATCTCTCCAAGTTGAGAGGCTGGCTTAAAGGAGCAGTTTCCATTTCTCCGGAGAGAAACTCAGCAGCGAGCAACAGTTTTTCACAATTTGAGAACAATCCTGACATCATCTTACAATTTTTTCTTACCATCTGAAGTGCGGATAGATTCATAACTCGCTGGGTTACTATAATTACTCCTAACCATTGTAACACGTTCTTTCAATATTTCAAAATATATCCCCCCCCCCGAAAAAGAAATCCCAACAACTGAATGTTTTCCCCTTTAAATTTAGATATGGACCATAAATTTTGGATTCACAAAGTGCTTTCCCAGTTCTAGGTAGCCAGTGGAAGCTGTTACTGCATGAACTCTAACCTTTGCGGTTATAAACCATGTTTACTTCCCCCAGAATGTTCCCTGATGGGACATATATCAGGCGTCTAATTGACGGTAAATTGGTGGTGAGCCAGGAAATAACATTTCTTTCCCTGTTTTTGTTTTGGAGAGGGGATGAGTCGCGTTCACAGCTTCCACATTTCATTGGGGAAACAAGTAATTTCTTTCTACTCATACTGTGGTACAGGTGCCGATTAGTTATCTACCATTCATTTCCATAACCCTATTCCCCTAGAGACCATTGAAATCATGCATGCCTGCCTGTTGGATTCAGAATGGTTGGGGTCAAGGCCTGAGAAACTCAATTTTGTTTCAATTTGCTCCCAATTTTTGTGCTAGCTCTGGTGTCCTTTTCATCATAGACTTTTTGAGATGATTAAGACAATGGGGAAAATGCAAACCGTACGTACGTAGATGGATTTGTGGAAAGGGCTGCTTCAGACCACAAGTTTCCACGCATTTAGGGGTTAATTTAGCTGAAAATTAGGAGAATATTTTGTGGGAGGTATAGAGCAAGGTATTACATCTATCTCTCACCGGCTATAGAGGGTTTGAGTGGCTGCCATCTTGTAGACCAGTGCTTTTGTTCCACCGGGTGTTCACACAAGGTTTCCTTGTGAAACAAAAAGAACTGCCCTGCAAGATGGCCACCACGCAAAGCCTCTGTACCCTGGTTACAACACTTTGCCAGGCTGAACACCCATAGGCGTACAAACGATCATTTTTGAGGAGACCGACGACGCAGCCTGGCTTCAGTTTATTCGGGCAGTAATGCTGCTATAATGGACCCCAGATGCGATGGGGAGCTGCCATTACTCCTCGATGATACTTGAATTTTGAAACCTTGAGGGGTTCTCTTGCCGTAGGGGACTGGCTCGAGAGGGACAAGTGGGAGGGGGGGGATGTCAAACTGAGGAGAACAAAATGCAAGCTGGATCATCTTAGGTCGAGTGTGAATGCGGGTGCGTAGTAGCCACAGGATCTGTGTAGGAAGGTGTCATACAGAGGTGTGTGATTGGAAGATCGAAAAGGAGAGAGCCGGGCAAAATTGATTTATTGTAAGGCATGGGCTCGTTGAAGGGGGGGGGTTTGAAAAAAGATGGAGGCAATTAACCTGGATCGGTTTGGTTGAATTTGAGTATGTGCCTTTGGTGATATCTGTGTACAGGAAAATGCCATTCTTGTGGAAAGTGGAAGAGTGATGCTTGGGGAGGGGGTTTACCGTAATTTTTCTTTATAAAGTGCAGTGCGTTAATCGAGACTTTGCTGCAATTTATTGATTTGATGATAAGGGAAAATTTCTTTGGACTCATGGCGCAGTGTTCCATTGTAGGATTTTCGAATTTCTATGGTTACAGCAACATAGTCAACATAGAATGCAACAGGAGTTTGGTTGCGACCAAACTTCTTTTGGTATTTGAAATCTTTGACAACTGTCTTTGTAATGCTCTGCAGGTGACATAATTTGACATCATAATAATAATAACACAGTTTTTATATAGCGCATCTCACCAAGGTCTCGATGCGCTTCACAAGATACAACAATTAAGAACAAGAACTAAGAACAATTAATGCAACGAGTAAGTTTTGAGAACTGCTTTAAATTCATTTTCGCTATTGATCATGTAACAGATTTCAAGTGCAGCGAACTTGTGTTTTTTCTTTCAGAGCTGAAGTGACCAAGTGCAACATCACACCAGAGCACATCAGGGGAAGCCACTGAGCGTTCCCGCAAGGAACGTTTCCTTAGCAACCACAACAGGGTCCGACAAACGTCAACCATGGCGACGACACCGTGTGGTACATGTTCCAAGATAATGCTCTTCATCGTCAACTTTGCCTTTTGGGTGAGCATTGGCGTCAAGGAAGCGCTGTTGTGAACTTGACACAAAGTTTTTTGTTCAAGTGTGGAAAAACGAGGTGCCGGAGGTGACACGTGTCACCTCAGTGAGCCTTTGGAGAAGCATAAATTAACCAGTGGTATACAGAAATTGATGGCTTTTCTGATCTGATCTTTTCTTTTCCGATCTTTTCAGTAACAAAACATACACAAGGATGTATGGAAGGGTGGCTAACAGGGCTATGCCCTCCCAAAAGGGACCAAAATGGTTTTGTAAATAATAAGAGAATGTAACATTTGTTATCTATTGCACTTTCCATCCTTCAAAAGATGTGTAAAAAAACTTAACGAGTTCCCCCCCCCCCAAAAAAAAACATGTTGGTTTTGGATCTGCCCTCTAGCATATATATTCCTAGGGTTTGTTTTGTAAACTTGATTACGTGTACATGTACATTTATGACCCACCATACCAAAACCAGGCGGTAACTTCGTAACCCTAAAATAGTGGAACTTGCACTCTTCAGATTTTCATGCGAGTTTTACAGCTATCACTACCCGTAAGAAGCTCACTGCAGATAGAATTTTGATTTAACATGGATCACTTTAAAGTGTAAAAACAAAGGTGAAGGTGAGGAATTGCCGGTCCAATATCACAAATACCGACTTTGGCCTGGTTGGGGGACATGTGTTCAAAATTGTTGGAGCTTTACTTGTATAAAAATGTTTGTGTCCAGAGGCTGTGGCTGCATTACACTAGTACATGTACGGTATGTCTGTCGTCAACATACATGCTGATGCATTTGCCATGGACAAAGACGTAGCCCTAGCCTTAAACACATGATGTTCATTGTTTGAATTTGGAACTCGGAACAGACATCAACCCTGAACCACACATGTAAATATATAGGCAACATCATGATGATGTCATCTGGTGCCTTTGTATCGTCAACAAAACATGGCAGAATTCTTTCCTTTCGCATTGAGCAAGCGGTGAGCTAAATGTTGTCAAGTTCAAATTTTTGGAATTTGGGAGACCTCGGCTTGAAAGGCAACAAACACACTTGTTCTAGCTCACGTCTCTTCTTCTGGCGGAGCATAAAATTTCTGCCGCTGCTTCTTCAAAGTGATGCCAGTGTGGTTCTGATTTCCTTTCCTTTCTCCTCCCCCCCTCCCATTTTAATCTCTGTCTCATAGCTGAGCGGCATCGCAGTGCTGGGCATGGGCATCTGGGTCAGCATCGACCGCAACACGATGGAGTTCCTGAAAGTCTTTGACTACCCGATCTTTCGCAACCTGGGCTTTGCCATGATCGCCGTCGGGGGCTTTGTGACGATGCTGGGGTTCATCGGCTGCTTCGGGGCTTGCCACGAATCCAAATGCCTGCTCTGGACGGTAAGAGGATGGCCCGCAGGAATGAGCAAGTTCGGTATTCCAACAGCACGTGGCCAAAAATGAAGCGCCTCCGTGGACACTCGGGAACAGCAATATGCACATGTATGGCCAGACAGCATGGCCGAACGCCAACTCACAAGTATACGTTGTTCAGGAATGGCCTTACTGTTTTGAAACACCGAATCGGCTCACTGCAATGGTCTAGTGACTCCAACCGAATGGCTGGTTCAGATTTTGAGTCGGGCGTTGGGGCAAGTAGGTTCAATCTGAAAACAATTGTTCAAGCTTATTCCATCAAAAGAATCTTAATCCCTCAACAAAGAAAACTAAAGTTATAATGTGGTGGCACTTTCAATAGACCTAAAACGTCCGTTGATGTCCTTTTCAGAACCATCCGTGCTCAGAAAGAGATATCCTTGCAAGGTGCTACCGCGAACCGCGGTGACAAAACGTACTGACGGCAGACTATGTGCACTTTCCTATTACAGTGAGGTAGTACGCCATCCATTATGCTCCCATTGGAAAACAGGTGTAAACCAAGCATGACGTGATTAAATTTTAGGTGGGCCACTTTCCAGGCTCCAACATCATCTGTAGCAGGAGCTTCACACCAGCTCCAAAATTGGTATGAGCATCCAACCCAGCAGAAATGTCTCCTTCTTTTCTGCCGCACGTTACAGAAATTCCGTGTTTCTGTACTCGCTGTTCACAACCCAAAAGAAGATCAGAAATGAGACTTTATATAAAACCCAAAGTCTACCCACGGCGAGGGGTTATCCCCTACAAAATCACGAAGCTGAATGAAGCGGAGATTTCCTAAACCCCCTTGCATGGATTTAGTTTCCTATGGCCTCTGATGGATTCCGCTCTTTGTCATCGCTCTTTTATTGGCTCAAAAGCAAAACGAAACAAGATTAAGTTCCATTCCCCACACCCCCCCCGCACATGATTGCTTTTACAGGTTTCCTGTAAGCTCAGTTGAGTGGTATTTGAGGATAGTCTGGGAATCAGACAGGGGTTTGAAGTAGAACATAGGTAACTTGTAAAAAAACCTTAACCACAATGTACGGGGAAAAAATGCATTCAAACTGTCCATTTTGTATCCCCAAAACGGATGTGCATAGACAAGAAATCCGGTTGGTATTCCATGTAGCCGGTTTCTTATTCAAAAATTTCACCGCAATTGTTAATAAAAATCTTTGTCTTATTTTGTCTGTTCCTCTTTCTAACTAAGTAGTTTTGTGCAGCTAGGCACAAGTATGAAAGTGTCCCAGTAATTTGGAACCAGTTTAATCCGGTAGTTGTGTACCCTATTTTTTTTGAGTCATTCTTCTTGAAGTGTTCCCAGAAATATCCCCAAACTTCCCGCTGTTAGTCAGTTTTCAAATTCTATTGTAATTTTCTTGTTGCAGTCACAGCATGTTCTCACAGTACTGCATCTACCAACACAAAAACTCCACGCTGGGTTTTTTTATTATCCTATTGTGATATCAAGCCTGCCAAAGCTGTATTCGGATACCCAAGTATTTTCCCGGGGATCACTTTACGTCTCTCGGGGTGGCCTCTCATTCTTCCCGGTTCATTTGCTGACCCAGAACCCCTGCAACAAAACAGGAGGACAATAAACAATTGAGTCTCACAAGCCCGGTCTGGGACCATTACCAGGGGCTTGCACAAGGAGTCTCACAAGCCCCCCGTCTGGGACCATCACCAGGGGCTTGCACAAGGAGTCTCACAAGCCCCGGTCTGGGACCATTACCAGGGGCTTGCACAAGGAGTCTCACAAGCCCCGGTCTGGGACCATTACCAGGGGCTTGCACAAGGAGTCTCACAAGCCCCGGTCTGGGACCATTACCAGGGGCTTGCACAAGGAGTCTCACAAGCCCCGGTCTGGGACCATCACCAGGGGCTTGCACAACGAGTCTCACAAGCAGGGGAAATAGAGCCTGCTTGAAAGTAAAGTTGGGTCTGGTCCACGTTCACATTACGAAGGTCCCCTGTAGATGCCTTCTGCTTAGCGTGTATTATGCACCAATGTTGATGTTCACTCTCATATTAAACTTAAGTGTTGTAAATAACTTTTAAGTTATCCAGTGCGCAGTTTGAGATTACGTGAAAATTGGCATTACTGTCATAAAAAACTAACAGGGTTCGCTCTCGTTGTTGCAGCAAAACAAATTTGAGAGAAACTAATGCTTTCCATAGATATTCAAAGATTGATCTATTAAAGGGGTCGCCTGTGAAAATATCATCTGGGCTGACTGGTTTCTTGTAGATGCTTTCTAGGTGTGTGCTATGAACTAGTGTTAATGTTTGAGACATTGCATACCGGCACTTCACACTCAGCGATGAATTGGCTCATTGCATGGGGTTTTTTTTTTGACAAGCAAAGAGCCATATTTTTTCTGTTACATGTAGTTCGGATTCTGGTATTTCTTGTTTATGACACTCTGTTTTTGTTTCTCTCTGCAGTATTTTGTCTGCCTGCTTCTCCTGTTCCTCAGTGAAATAGTTTGTGTGGCCCTGGCATTCTCATACACTGAGCAGGTAAATATATCTTATATTGACTGGCAGTGGGCAATAGCGTGCAAATGTGCCCCAGTTGCTGGATACTTACTGGCTCTAAAAAGCATGGGTAAGGTGTAGCATACAGTCTACATGTACATGTCTTCAAATGATTAATCATTATGTCACTCATTGCACTGATAATCTACATTTGTGCCCCTCTAAATTTCGCCTGAAGTTTGGTCATTTTCTTGTCATAAACATTGTTTACTGTGGTCTTGCATTGTTTCAGTTGACAGTAGGCCAGTGTTTTTTTCACAGATATTTTCAGTGAGCCAGGTTCCGGCTTTACAATTTAATGATATCACAGAAATTGTACCTCAGTTGTCAGGAAATGCGTGGAAATTGTTCCAAAAAAACCACTTTCTGAGAAAAACCAAAAAGAAATGACAGGGTTTTTTTTGAATGACAGCTGTTCCATGACCGCTGGTTAGTTTTCAAGGTAATCTGTGCATGAAATACATCCTGGGTACCGTGCCAAATCGACCGACGGTTGACAAGCGATAATCACAGCACTTAATTGCTCAACCAGCAAACAGAGCTGTGCAGCATTCATTTGACTGAAACTTGAATTTTTTATTTTGAATTGTTTTATTCATTTTGTGCAAATTCTGAAATTTCCCGCCGTTTTTGTCGCGCAGGTCAAAGACTATGTCAAGGTGAAGTTGGGCGAGCCAGTCATGCATGGCTACAGCAAGAAAAAGACGAGCATTGTCAAGGCTGTCGACAGTATGCAAGAAACGGTACGTCACTCCTGCCTCAGCGTATTCACAGTTAGGTCCCGAAGGGAAAATTGGGGTTGGCTAGGGAAGGCTGAATTGAACTTTTTGTGAAAGGATAACACCTTTTTGTGAAGAACATTTAGAAATATGTGGGGTTTGTTTTTTTTTCGAAGTGTTGCGCATTTTGATAAGGCGTTTAGGATGTTTTCCCAGCAACGTTTCTGTCTTTGGGCATTGTGGGAAGGGGGGCAGAATGCTACTTGAAATGAGTCAATTTGAGTAAGCAGAAGCCAAGGAATGTTGGCCGTACTTCGAACACATTAATACATACAGCTGTATTTAGACTCATCGGAGAGGACACTATTACCAAAGATTACATAGCGCCGCATAGCGGTGCAAGATGGATTTATTCGGCCATAAAGGTGTTATCACCATGGGCGCCATTCGAGTGTGAACATTCATGTGTGTGCGTGCCTGTCGCAGCGCCTGTGCATTAACATGCACTGTGCAGCCGTAGTCCAACCAGAATGGCGCCCATGTGATAACAACGTTTTACGCGTATTCACGGTGAAGTTCCCATCTTGCGCGGCTGCGCGGTGCTATACGATCTTTGCTATTACTGGGGTGGTACCACGCTCAAGTGCGCCTTCATAAACTTCAGGTGCACGTCCACGGAGGTAGAATGATTTTCAAAGTGGAAAGGGGGGGCTTTGAGAGAGACCGTCAGGCATCAGCCATTGTTAGATTAATTATTTAGCCCTGCCCCGTTACATGACCTGCCAAGAGTGGAGGACTAGTCCAGTCCCCTTGGTTCCTCCACCGCTGGGGCGCATGTATTAATAGGCAAATCACGACACCCTATGGGACAGCACAGACATCCAGGACTCTCACAAAATGGCGAATAGTAACCGATGAAAACAGTTACCATGGCGACATACGCGTGCACCAGCCAGTCACAGGGCCGCCATTGTGCGAAACTCCCAGATGTCCGTGCCACCCCATTGGTCGAAGGGGTATGTGCAGCACGCAGTGGTCCTATTGTCACTAGAGTAGTGGCTGGTAACCCAGGTCACCGGAGTAATCCATTGGCACAGTAATTGGTGGGGTGTCTCACTGGTTCCCCGAGATCTGCGTGCCCTAACGTACCATGGTTGTCCAAGCCCATAATTGTCGTTTCTCGTTTTTGGTTCCTCCAGCTGATGTGCTGCGGCAACCACAACCACACAGACTGGCAGGGGAGCCAGTGGTACAAGGAGGTGGTCAGTGACAAGAGACAAAACGAGACTGTCCCCTCCTCCTGCTGCATCACTACCGAAATCTACGAAAGATACAAGCAGTGCCAGAATAAGGACATGGACCCCAACAAGTACAGGCACTCACAGGTACGCCGACCATTTGGTTTCAACACCAGGTATCAATTGGGGGGGGCTAGTTGCCAGACCCTATCGATTTCATGCCAAATCCCATTCGTATACCCATTCGAATGAAATCTTTTGCAAAGGCAGGTCTTGTATGACATTTTGTCTGCAAGGCAGTATTGGTAAAAAAAAGCCAGTCTAAGTAATCAGAAAAAACGGAGGGCACACTGAATATTAGACTGTTAACATTTCAAATGTTGGAAATGTTGTCAAATAAACCAAGATACTAAGGTTACACATTGAAAATAAACTTAAGTTGCCATGATTGATTGGTTTCAGTTTGGTTTTTCTTCTTCAGGTCGGTCCTCTAAGCTTTTGCAAATGATTGTGCTTTATTCGCTTACCTTTTTTTTGTCCTCCAGGGTTGTTTTCAAGCACTCTACACCAAATTCCTGATGTATATATGGTTCATAGGGGGTGTTGGAATTGGTATAGCCGTTCTTCAGGTAAGGCTGCTTGTGAAGTCTGGCGATGGTACATGTAATTTGTGTTTGTGCACCAACCTTTGTGAGGACCGTCCACAAAGGGCGTCCACATACATGTAGTATGGGTCATGTATCAAAACTGAGTGTGGACTAAGTCGGGTCCATAGGTCCAAATAAGGTTCCTCCCTCTGAAGAACATTTGTAGGCTGCATCCAAAGTTGTTGTCTAGAGCTAGGCCTAAGTCTTCGCTCCATTGGAAATGTGCGGAGATGCAGAGATAATAGACCTAGCCGTAGCTCTGGAAACCCGTTTCGGACACGGCCGAAGAGAAATGTTGGAATCAGAGGTATCTGCTACTAAATGAAGAAGTGTTAAAGAAATCGTGAACAAACTTGACTTTAAGAGTATTCGCAGTGGAAGAAAAATGAGCATTTTCTTTGAGTTTTCTTTAAAATGACTTGGAAACAGAAATTTCCACAGTAGGTATGTCATCTAAGTATGGTTGCATTTTTTTAATCGTGTCAACAGTGACCTTAATGCAGTCCTTTCTAAATGGTATATAAAGTTTGGTAAATACTTTAAATCTGGTGTAAGGATTTCAATAACAGCCTGATACTGAGGGAAGTGTTACGGGTTCCCAGACATGTCGGAAACAGGTACCCAGTTTCACAGGTATCCGGGAAAGCACAGCCCTAATCTTTGTGAGGAGAAATGAATGATTCTTAATGAAAACATTTACACGGGTAGTGTCAGGAAATTGAGACTGCGGCATTCACAGTCAGTACTTTGTTTCTTCCTCAGGTTCTAATAATGGTGATCACCATTTTCTTGCTACGAAACCTCACCGATGACTACGATTGATGGTCCATGCACAGGCTGAAATAAACAGGTGAGGCACAGGGTAGGGTGAAATGTGAACCTTGTTTAAAAAAAACAGCATGAGCATAATTTGTATATCCACTCTGAATTTAGTGCATTGCAGTCGAAAGTTAACACTGAATGAGAATGGGAAACATTGTAAAAAAGAATTCGCATATACATTCACATTTTTTTATCACAAGGTGTGAAAATGTCGCCCTTGTTTCAAAAGGTACGAAAACGCTTTTCCACTTGTGTGAAAAGGTGTAAAAATGTTTTCTCCTCTTTAGCAAAACGTGAAAATGTTTCA
>NW_019091372.1:1495722-1519749 GCF_001949145.1 Acanthaster planci
AGCACTAGTAGCGCTACTGCTAGCAGCACTACTATTAGCAGCACTACTACTAGTAGCACTACTACTAGTAGCACTAGTACTAGTAGCACTACTGCTAGCAGCACTACTACAAGTAGCACTCAAGGAAACTATGGCTCATTATCTTTGGGGGCGAGAAGCTTTTAGGTTGCAGCACCCGAACTTTGTAACTCTTTACCAGAATCTTTTCTCATCTTTTCTTCGGTATGAAATTCCAGACAGGATCAGCAGCAAGAAAAGTATTTTTCCTTGGCTGGAGCGAAAAAAAAGGGTCAGTCAGAAATGAAAACCACAGAATTCATTACAGATGTCCTCAACCGTAGTAGTAATGTAATACTACCACAGTAGTTAAAATACTACATGTGCTAGTCACACATGGAAGTCACCAAGTTCTCAGTTGATCCCCAGTTGTGAGACTTGAACATTCTAAATGCACTTCAATATTTTCTTGTATGCAGTGCCAAATTTGCCATTTTATATCACAAGACGTCATTTATTTACATTTAATATCGGTCTAACATATCACATTGTTTGGATTTTTTTTACCTCATTTCTGCCATTAAACCTTTTCACATTTTTTTAAACTAATGTCAGAAACCTCTCTGGCATACTTTTTGAAACGACCAAACAAGCAATACCCAAAATGACTGAATCAGTTTGTCCACGATGTAATAACACGTGAAAATATGCTACTCGACATCTAGGGTACACCGTGCCAAATGCTCTTGCACTTTGTTTCTGTGCTTTGCATGCATTCTTCTCATTTTTTCTAACTGCTTAAGAACTATTCCAGACTTGTGTTTGAGTCTGTGTTCCTGGTTTGATTCTACGCTCTACCTGGGCATCCGTCAAAAATGGACATTGAGCGTTGTATTAATGTAGAATGCCTATTTGTAGGGGACTAAGTCAACTTTACTGATAAATCAATATTGGCATTGTATGAGTGAGGGTTGGCAAACTATAACTAATAGTTTTTCAATAATTATGACGCTGATGTCATTTTCGTCAGAAAAAGTTGAGGAATTTTCATTGTTACTAAATCAATACTCTATTAATACACTTGACATTGACACAACGTTGTATTTGATGTAGGTCAACATTGACATATCGATGTGTCAGTAATTTGAAACAAAATCAATAAAAATCCCACTTCAATTTTCATCAATGAACTTATGCCATGGACACCAAGTGAATATGACAATGCAATACTATTTTCTATAGGATACTATACCACGTTTTATATCTATTCCTTGAAATGAAAAAAATGGTTATAAAGTTAGCAATTTCCAGAGACAAAATAGTTACAAAATATCTTGCCATACTTTCAATGAAATTCTGGTGACGAGAGTTGAGAGACTATTCTCAAATGGAGTTAAGCTCTTGCCAAGTGTGGATGACTACTCTTTGTCAGTATAGTTCAGTAGCAGTATTCCAAAATATTGGACTTGTTGGCCAAATTCTTTAAAAAAAAAAAGAATATTCAAGACATGTTGGGATATCTTCTCTTGCCGTTTGTATCAATTGATGAAATGTATTTGACCTTTTTCTAGAAGCCTAGGTATTGTAATATTATATTTGTAAAATAACTAAATGTAATATGACAGTTTTACATTGTAGCTGTTGAAATACTGATCATTCCCTTTGGAGGTGATTGATATCGTCTCGCCTGCAGTCTTATTCTCTTTGTAAAGCTGGTAAAAACAGAAGAGTCAAAATCCCTTGAAATTTTATCAAAGCTTTGTTCATAGCAAGCTTCCAATAACCTGACCTCTGCACTATCAAACACAAGAGGCTGTAGTTCAACTATTCAAAAGTTATTTGTAGAATAGCGCTATAGGTATCCGTAGATATTGTTGTGCTTTTAAAGTAATGGTATTTATGTAGCATGTATAATATAGTTTGCATATGAATATAACAAAGGTGAAGTTTATAGCATTTGTATCAAGGCTTACACTGATAAACTGTGTACAAACTGATTGATGTCAGTATTCTCTCCTTAAAATATTTTAGAATTTAGCGTTTATATCGTACAACTCATTTTTTATGCTTGGCTAAGAATGCATTTTCCCCTGCTCTGTTACATTAAAAAAAAAATTTTTTCTAAATACTCAACAGTTGCATAACCAATGTGAACAGCATTGAATTGTAGTAAAACATTGCTTTAAGTTTAAAATTCTCAAAGTAATCTGAACTTTATTGCACATTTTTATGAACTTTTAACTAATACTTTCGACCATTCTTTGCAGTTATTGATACATTAGATTTCCATCTGATTTGTTTCAACTCTTTAAGCATGTATTTTTGTAAGGTGAACTTTTGAGAGGTGGGGGAACATTCTAGTGCTTGACTTTTTTCAACCCTCATGGAGAGGTATTTAGCCTAGAGGTATTTGTACAAACTGTCTTTTTGTAGAAAATGCAAACTTATGGATGTCTGTAAAAACTGAAACAAGTGAAAGTGTATTTTAAAGGTAGCAATCGTAAAAAACAATATAGTTTCTTCCGCTTGTATAGGCTGAGATTCTTGAAAATCCAAAAGGTAGATGAATTGTTCTAGAGGAACCGTCTCCGTAGTAAAGGTGAAGATTTGTCTGAGCACAATTGCTCAACTTAGCAGTAGCCAATTTCAAGTAATCTTTGTCAGTAGGTTTCAAAATGTGGGTGCTATACTCGCGGAAGGTGCATGTTTTTTGACGTCACGTCTGCCCATGTTTCACGGCAGTGAAATCAAAAGCCCAGACGTTGAAGGGAAAACTATTTGGCTATCGTTTGAGGTTAGAAATTTACGTAGTCAATGCGTTTACAAAGAGAATGTCTAGGGAAAAAAAGATTAAAGAGAACATTGAAGAAATCATGGGCACTGCAAGAAAATCGATTTTCGTAAGCGTGAGACCTCAGTGACACTCTATGAGATAGCACTCATCAAAATACTTGTAATTTTAAAGCATTTAAAATTTGAATAACCAAGATAAGATGAAAACAAACGGCTTGAGGCAAAATAATTGTCCGCTATATTACCTTTTAACTTTCTCTCCGTAGAACTAACTGCACAGTTTTTTTCACTTTAGTGATCGTACTGTCCAAGATCTTCACCTCATTTTCCTATCCAATTGTCTTCTGTTTTCATATATTTATACCCCATCCATATTTGAGGCCCGAACGAGGAACGTTAAACTTCCGAAGACAGGACCAAATTGAGTACTTCCACTTGGTTCCCACAGTCAAATTTGATAAATGATTCGAGAGCTCAAGAAGAGCTCGAGGCAAGTTGGAAATGAAGCCAAGATTTTGAAAGTGGCCCATGGTGTGTTATGAGGGGCAACCGTTTTGAATAGGCTACCTAACAACCACTAGTTGAACCTTGAACAAAGTTATTGTGACTCTTACATTAAATCCCTCTCGGTGTACCTCCGCGTAACAGGGGCTGGGACAACCCCGATTATGTACTGGACGTTCCTAATAAACTGTAAAACATTGTCTTTTTATAAAAATTGTTTTATTTTGGCATGCTTCACGTGTTCACTTGTATTTTTAGTGACTCATTTTAATCCGTAATTTCCCCCCTTTTTTCCCACTGAAGAATCTGAAAGCATCGTCAAGTGTTTACAAAAGAAAAACTCTGATTTTTTTATCTCGGATGTATCAAGACCAAAAATGTATGCATCGCGTTGGAAAAGTTTATTTGATCGCAAACTTGTTCATCAAACAAAAACTTGAATGCTTTTGCAACATTTTCATTTTGGTTTCCCCCTGTCAAATTCTTTTCAATGGAGGTCTTGTCTTTAAAATTATGTCCCCTGACTTTTAAAAGAAAACGCGTGAAGGAAGAATTCCAAGTTGCAGATTTCTCATTGGCTAGAAAAAGTTTGCATGCCTGCCGTCTAGACCAATTGCGTGACAGAACTTTATCCAAACAGCGCATGCGCGCTGACTTAACCAAGTGAGTGTTGTTTGGTTGTGTACACTAAAACGTTTATATTTATCTTTTAACCAGGGAAAGTAAGACGAGAGAGTTGGCCTAGTGGAGAGGCACGTGGGATCTGTAAACCAGAAGTTGCGGGTTCGAATCCCGGGATCGTCAAGGGTGCCTTTTACTTTTTCTCCAACTGTGCTTGGTTGCATAAAAAGAGTAAAATCTTCATTTTATTTTATTTTATCTAGTTAGCTACACGACGCTCCGTGGGACTCCTCCCTGGTGCAGGTTGCCCTGACCGGGACTCGAACCGCGACCCTCTGCGTTCCGCACCGAGGCCTCTGACGACTTTCTAATCTGGGTCCCCAATAAGAGAAGTTCTTCTGGTATATTTATCTAAAAGACTCAACGGGAGAAACTGAAAACCTTGGAACAAACCTCGGTCTTAGGGAAGTTCTGCATCATGTCATCTGACTACCGGCGATCCCGACGTCGTCGTTCGAATTCCAAAAACCATGAATTATCGGATCGTACTTTGGAAGTTTATTGTTGGATTCTCGTTATGGTTCGGATCGATATTTGGGTCTAAGAAGGTAAGTTTGTTCGAAGCCATCCAAAGGTCTATAGGTGGGCCTAAAGCACTTAAATTCTAAGGAAGTTGAGGAATTGTTGCGGGCTCTGTTGCACACAAGTACGGTGCTCGGACGACCAAAATTTGTAGGAAATCGGGCAAAGACTCTGTATTTATGTGGAATCATTCTTAACAGATCGGCGCGCTACAGCAAAAAATCCACGATCTCTGCGGGTTTCGGAATCTGTGGAAGTTTGCGGCAATATGACACCTATTCTGTAGTTCACTAGATGAATTTCAGCAGTCGAAGGTCGAAATAACATTTGGGTTATAATTTAACAAATTTATATTTTGCCTATAGGCCTATCTCACTATGAGTATTCGTAAAGGAGTCATTTTGGTTGCGACGTGTTCACCTACATGCATTTAAAAACTTCAAATTAACGATTTCACATCAAACAAATCCATTTCTGATGCATGTATTCAGAATCGCAATAATTTAATTGGTACTAGAAACTGGACAAGGGCATCTTTACAATGTGCACGGACACAGTTGGCAAGATACGACATATGGTTCACAAATACATCGACTACGTGTGCAACGCAACACTCGTCCATTCACGACTAGTCTGCTTCTTGAAACGCACCAGCGCCCTCTACTGACCCACATCGGACAAAAAGGTTGGAAGCAAATTTCTTATCAAATATTGTTGTAAGTTGGGCTTACAAATGAAACTGAGAATGAATGAACTTTACAAAAATATGCGCCATTTTATGGGCGGCCATCGTTTTCTCATTGATTCGACAACAGCTTGCAACGGATAAATATGCAGTAGCATGTTCTTGCACAGTTACATAGCTGTTTCATCAAATGGCCATCCGAGGCCTACTAGCCACCCCTAGACCTTTGATGTGGAAAGATCTATGCGTGATTATATAATGTTCCTTTTCAGAGAATAAACATAGATATACTACAGAAATATTTGTTCTGGCTTTGAAGAAATATGGCACTCTCCAATTCACTGCGATAGACACCTGTGTTAGCATCACAGTTGACTAAGGCGGACACACATTTAATACATAAAATTGCACCAGGTTTGCTTGCATCCAACACCTGAACTCCCAAATTCGGACCTTAGGGCCATGGAAACCAGTTTTGGGCCATGGGAGCCAGTTCTGGACGTAGAGCACGGAACTATAACTTTGGCTGGTAAAATGTAAATTCTTTGCTACACCAAAGCATGTCATATTGGCCAATAAATCTCTTGTGTTCAGGCTGATGGGTCCAAGTAACCTGGAGCTCTGTTGCCTAAAATCTACTTAATCCGTTTACACTACACGATATAAAAACATTAAAGTTACAAAAATACACCCAATTCCATAAATACAACGGGACCAATACTGAATAACAGTGGTACGTACATTAATTTCTGGTTGTTTTATAAAATTCTTTCTTGCGAGCCTACAGCCAGACGATTCAACAAGGAACACCCTTCATAGAATTTTTTAATTTGCAAAACTTTCTTTGGGCAAAATTATCAACTGATATCTGGGCATTTTTCCAGTGAACATGCGCTAGATGGCTTCAAATTGTGAACGGTCCGCCCAACTTGAATTCTCACAGACCAAGTCACACATTTGAGAGAGAATCTGTGTTGGCAACAGTAAAGATTCAAACTAAACTTTATACGCGGTTTGTTTGTCTGTTTTTATCTGTTTGGTAGTAGATCACTGAACGATAGCACTGTCTGACCAGATAAATCCGTCAAGTTTTACATATGAATGTTTGGGCTTCGGGCTGTCAGTAATATGTCTATGAGAAGTGACTCAGCTGCAAGCCAGCAACATCCGTACGGTCGTGTGTTACAAACAACCGTAGCCAGGGCCTTGCGAAGCAGCCTACGAAGTCAACTGCCGGTGAAGTGTGCTCCACTCATGGCCCTCAATAAATTGATATTGTTCCCAAACTGAAAGACTGGAAAATGCAGTAACATTTTAAACGTCGTAAAATTTGTCGTTAAACATGTACACTGTATGGGATGTCAACAAATCGAAGTACCGAAATATTTGACTGAGAAATTCCATTTTTATCGACAGCATTTCATGCTTGGCAGAGTTCATTGGTGATTCATACAAATTATTACTGTCTGCAGAGAGCAGTGGAGGGGGGGGCAGGATAAGGGCGGTGAAAGGGGGGGGGGTTGATTGCAGATGGATACAGACTTACCCAAATAGACAAAAATCAGTTCTCCGTTACTGTACATTCAACTATTACAGGGTGGCTCTGTCGTCGTGGTTTAGTGCAGTGGAGTTCAGCAAGCCTGGCGGCGGTGCAGAAAAGGTTTACGCGTATCGGAGAGTGGCTTTATCACCGAGTCCGAGGGAGAGAAATGGTCCTGTGCGGTTGCTTCAAGCTCGGTATCCGCTTGGTGACATTACACGCATGCTGCTGTGGTCTTTCCCAAGAGCGCATATGGCCTCCTTCTCCATGGCAACCTGACTCTCTAAAAACTGGGAACGTGATCGTCTGCCCACTGAGACACAAAATGTGACATTTAAATATTCTACTCTCATCTTGGGGGTTGCTCTATATCCTACAGTCATTTAATCCAAAGAGCACATTCTTAAAAAATATACTACAAACTACCAATCTTTTTTCTTACAGTACTACAGATATCAAGTAAAATCCATTACAGTTAGGAGTACATTTACATGTTCAATATACAAAGATGAAAACTTTTGACCAAAGATCGTATAGCGCCGCAGGCGCAAGATGGATAACTCTGCCCAAAAGATGTAATTACCGTGGGCGCCATTTGAGCAAGCCACACGCCTGCGCAGTTTACGGTAATGCTTGGGCGCAGGCTCACCAGGTGTACATGCCTGCCGCGGCACCTGCGTCTGTGCATTAATGTGCATTGTGCAGGCGTATCGCTTGCTCAAACGGTGCCGTTCTACGTGTATTCACGGTGAAGTTCGCCATCTTGCGCCCCTTCGCGGCGCTATACGATCTTTGCGTTTAACAGCTATTCTTAAATAGTATAAACTGTGATCAAAATGGGCTCAGATGGGCTGTGGCTTACTTTGAGATTATACGGGCAGAATCCAGGAAAACTTCTGAACTTTCAAAATAATAAACGGACCATGTAACAATAGTTCAAACAGACATTTGTTTAAGCCTGTTGCAAGTATCAAACCGTATAAACTCTTCTTTCAGTGATACATGAGCAAGTTACTGTGATCTGGAAGCTGTATCTAAATCAGATCTTTTATGGCTGTGGCTTATGTTTCTGATTCAGATTTTGCTATAGTGAGTGGCCATAGCCGCAGATGACATTGGGACTATGCTACTGTAGATCAGTAAGCATTAAGCAAAGCAGTGCATGAAGAAGTCAGAGTACCAGACCAGAGATCACTTCTTTCCACTAAAAAAGGTCTGCTATTAATTTTAATGTTCCCTCATGAAAGTAATCTCCCGAAGTTGAATCCTAATCACAATGTAAACCACAGCTCCTGACAGAATAACGTACATTGTACCATTTAAGAGAACGAAATAAAAATTGCCAGTTTGTGACCAGCAAAAACTAATGAAAGAAGACACCACATACTGATGTACATGTATATATACAAAATCTAGCTAACAGGGTTGGAGTGTCATTTGTTTATCCAAATAAACGGCATTCCTGGAAAACAAAGGCTAGATTATTCTGATGAACTGCAGGGTTTTTTATGTACAAGGACATCACATAGAGGACTTGGGAGAGTTGAGAATACCACTACAGGTCGCTGAGTCAAAATAAGAAAACAAGATCAATAAAAACCTGGAGACGTATGTTTGAGTGCTACCTTTTGTTTGGCATGATGAACAAGAACTGAACAATTTTCATGTACCAGTGGGCTTGTTTAGTAACGTGCCGCTTCCCTTCGGGTTAGGGGCAGGTGTTTTTCAGACATTTCCAGAAATTGTTAAGAACACGAATTTCCTTTTGGTATCAACTGACGGCTTGACTAAATGATCAACAAGCCATCGTTTTTAAAAATGCTGTTATATGTAAAATTCCAATCCATTCAACGGATTGACTATAAAAAAAAACCACTTTCTTTAGTTCATCAGAAGATTAAAAAAGTCGAACTTGACACCCCTGTGGCATTTGAATGGCAATATCAAGTGTACCCCCTGGCATGGGAATGGCATGGGCTTCTGGTGTCTAGAGAGGATAGGACTTCTCCCTGTCGGCCCTCCTGATGGCGCAGCACAGGCAGAGTGAGAACAGCATGCCCAGGAGCTATGGCGAGCAGAAAGGGGCAAAATAAACGTCTCTAAATGTTAGACGCACGACAATAGCATTTATAAACCACAGAGTGATCATTCACCCATGATCGGACACACTTCCACTCAACTGCCATTTCGTCTATACAGACCAGTCTGGACGCGGGATTCTCGGATCTAGAACTGTCGTATTGCAATTTTGTAGTGCGGCATTCTCGTAAGACGATACTGGTACACAGAAATATCTTGCAAGCAAACTTGAATCCTTAACCCCTTCGCTCCGGGAGACGGCAAGAGCCGTGGCTTTGTGTGAGGATTAGTGCATACCACACATACAGTCTATTCACCATGCACCTGCGGTTACCATGTGGGCCTGCTGTTGGACAGAGCTTTGCATACTGGGCATACCACAGCCCAGCAGTCACCGTCAAAAGAATCCTGGCGCGAAGGGGTTAATGCTGATTGGTTAAAATCCGCGGCAACAAAAGTGTGATGGTCCATATGTTCTAACTTCCTGTACAGTGCTGCTATACTCTACCCCGACACAAAACACGAAGTCAAAAGTCACGCATCTGCCGCCATGCATACTCATTAAGTTCCAGTGTTTTCTCGAGTACAGAATGTACATTCAGTCATTATACTGCAAATAAGATTCCCTTGAAACTAAATTTGTTATCAAGCGCTTGTGGAACAAAAATAATGTAGTATGTCTGTACCCCACATGGTTACAAACACTTTCCATCTTCCACCTGCACCCATCTCCCACCTGCACCCATCTTCCACCTGCACCCATCTCCCACCTGCACCCATCTTCCACCTGCACCCATCTTCCACTTGCACCCATCAAGATGATAATATTGTTACATCCCAAACAATGGGACTTGGAAGCAAATAAGCACTATGCACTGACTTTTAGCTTGGCTGAACATTTCATAGCCATGTATTGTGAGTAGGCAAAAGAGGCATATGGCCCACACAAAACATTCTGTCACTGTTTGACAATCGACTGGTTGCATTCACCACACATATTTCAATGATCTTGACTCGTAAAAAGTTCATTCCTTACCTGTACGGCTCCTATGCCGATGGCAAGTCCAGCCACGAGGACCGCATTGTCTTCCAGCATCTTGAACAGAGCCGAGGTGCACCCCTGCCCAAGACAGAAGGAAACACCCACAATGATGACCACTCGAAAGAAACTAACATCAAGGGAGGTTGAAACGACAGCAAGGGGTGTGACTGGGTGAAAGTGGGAAGGGCCAAGAGCACTTTCCCCTACTACTATTATCAAGCATTTCTGGAAACCAAGGATTCCTTAAAATACCCTAGGAACTGTAGCTTCAAGATAAGCATGAAGAGTCCTGCAGAAAGGAGATGTTTCCAAGCAGTCACAGTTAAAAGGAGCGGGAGGAAAACCCTGGAAGAATATTCCGGGTAAAAAAACTATGGAATCGGCGAGGGATTGTAAACACCAAGTCCCCATCACGGACCAGGCCGGGGATCCAACCGGGGCCGCAGAGGCGCAAAGACCCAGCCAATCTGGGACTCCCTCTCCGTGGAGGTGGCCTGTGTATACTTACTTCATTGTAGACCGTCAAGAGGGTTATTGGGAAGGATATGCCCTCCGTGCAGCCTTCAGTTTCTCCCCTGCAACAGGAGTCGGGCAGTCGGCCGTAGGCAGAGTCTTCCCAGTCATTGGGACCCACCGCTCCGCAACACTTCAGCTTCATATCAGAAAAACAAGTCATAACATCATCATTTGCGATCTGACCAATTACACTCGTCACATTTCACAGGGCAGTCAAACCGACACTGAGCCGGTCCAGTATTTCAACAAGGTAGGGTTACTTCAGAACAAATCAAGTGTGCAAGTCCGTGCCTGAACACACTGACAGGGCTGACCTCAATCCCCCCCCCATTGCTGTCAAGATGCCGCATCTACACTGTGCCAAAGTCACTTCCTTCGCATTTGGCACAGCTGCGTACGCAGCATCTCGACTGGGCCTTAACGGTACACGTAGCCATACTGAATTTCAGTTGACCCATCGAGGATTGCCTGGCCACATCACTACCACTTAACACAGGGCTCAAAGCCTTTTTGAGAAGTTGTCGCATCAAGATTGCATCACTAGGCTTCTTGGTGGCAGGTAGGGGGGTGGAAGAATTTCATGACATTTTGGGCTGAAGTTTCCGAGAGATAAGGTCTACACCGACCATCTAGGAAACCTGAATGTACATGTACCTGCTGTTGCATGTTATCCACCGCTTTGACGATCACTTGATTATCTTCCTGGTAAGCTTCCCGAATTGTGCTGAGTATGCCTGTATACACACAGGAAAACAGAGACTAAACTTACACCTGCAAACAATTGACTGTTCTTTTCAGAGATGACGATATCTTGTGGCATTATTAAATGAATTTTACATAACACACTTGTCTAGCACAGGGTACAGATACATTTACGCTTCAATAATAATTTGAGGATTGTTACTGTCTCGCTTCTGCTACATTCACTATGCTTCAAGTCCTCCCATTTGTAAAAGTAGCACCTGCTATCCTGTTTCCTACAAAATTTGTATCCCACTTCTGCCACCAATTGCATTCATGAGTTACGCCAAACTTTCTTACCACGCACAACAAGCATGGGTGGAAAGAAAAATCTTGAGCCACGGTGGTCCCTTCATTTGCTTCAACATGCCTGTGGATTTATTCCTAGCAGTTGAGAATCAGCACCAAGATTCGTTCATGTGATTCATAACAATACACAAATGACAGCCAGTGCTTCCACACAGGGACAACATTTGGAAATCCCACTTCTGCCACCGTCGCCCACTGCTGCCCTACAGCAGCTGGTTTTCGCTTATCTTGCGCATGTCTGAATGCCTACCTTTTTCCACAATGCTTTTGAGTTGCTCCCTGTTGAGATAGCACCAGATCCCACCGCCAACCTCAGCTACGCAGATCAGCAGCAAGAAAGTGAAGAACTGAGCCAAGACAAATAGCGGGGAACCAATAATCAGGAAGTCCACTTTCATGTATAATGAATAACCACTTACTCATTCAAGAGTCTGATATTCTGGACAGCCACCTATTTCATGCAATTCAAATTTGGCTAGAGAAAAAAATGATAAGCCATTTTCAGTTAAAATGTGAATCATCCCTTTCAACGGGATTCAACCTACATCCCAGCTAAACACGTCAGAATGCAATTGAGGTGGGAAAGTTGTTTTCAACTGTTGAAATTGTCAACATTACAAGCAGGGTATAATGAGATCAATTTGCTAAATTTGGAGTTAACATGTTGCACCTGTCAATCAATTCCCTTTAGGCTTTTGCTGTTTGAGTAACACCACCTCTCCTCTAAACGTATAACTGGCCCTTTTCCAAAACTTGGCTTCGTATCTGATGTGGCTCTATCTCCAGTTCTACCACCAGCTTCAAATGTCCACTGGAGTAACCCAGCCTGAATACTCCACAGCTCTGGTTTCATGTTGGCACACTGAGCTGGATGATGTCACCTGAGAGACTGAAATTTATGACACTGTGGCCTGAAGGTGGACCCTCAAACAATCAAACAAGCTATTAAGGGATGGTAGTCGGGTGCTTGCCCAGAGGCCTTGTTCGGGCCTGAAACAAACCCAGCATTGTTTAGGAAAAGCCTGATACATGTATCAGCTCTTTGGCTGAAAAATGGCCTCCCTGTGAGATTGAAGAAATCCCCAATCATTCCTAAGTTGTCATGGTGACATGCAATACAAAGCAGGGCCAGCAAAATGCAAGTAGCACCCAGTGACCATCTTTGTGAAGGGCGCCCTCTTCAGTTCAGGTGCAGAGACCGATAAGGGGATGAGAAAGCCCCTCCCCTCCCCCGGCCACCTACCATGCCCAGGAGGACGGTGTTCTCCATGCAGGCCCCGCAGCACCCCAGGAAGCCCACCAGCATCATCAGCCCACCAACGCCGATGATGACATAGACAGCGATGTAGTATTCCTTCAAGTCACCCGACGCCGTCGCGTACTGCTGGACACTGGGCTCAAAGCACAGCCACAGGCCCACACCAAGAAGGGCACAACCGCACAGCTGCAGAGAAGTTGAAAAAAATGATATCACACGCTACAAATAGATATGATGACATCACATTCTATAAATAGATCAAAGGGCGTCATATGATAGATCAAATGTCATCAGTCTTGGGCAGGTACAAAGCCAATAATGTCACATATTACAAGTACAATACAAATCTAGGATGTCATGAATTCTTGTTTAAATGTCAGTGGTAAGCAGGCAGTGCATGCAGGAGAAAAAATGACATATCCGAGAAACAATCACCAGAGGTTATGAGAGTCCCACAGCGGCGTAGGGTCTATGGTAAGCATTAATTTGTCATCTGCCTAAGGCATCCCTTAAAATATTCATTTCTTGTGCTCTGGGTACCGGGCACCAACTTTTATCAGCAAAACACCTTGATGGAGATCTCATCAGTTTCCCAATTGTTCAAAATATCCCAATACCCAGGAATATCCTGATGAAACAAAAACCCCCAAATAAGAAAAAATCCTGACAAATCTCACCCCCGACAAATGAACTGATTCGGAAATGATATCCTGGTTCAGAGTCACAGATTTTTTCATGGGTCCACTTGAACTTGGGGCCCAATGGGCTAATAATACAATACCTTTAACAGAATACTTCCCAATCTCACAAGAGATTATTCTTTTCTCCACTGCATGTATCTGTTTACACAGCAGAGCCACTCAACCTCTCCCCTACACCAGTAGTATGTTTTACATTCCAGGAATTCATGGTCCTGATAACTTCAGAGGAGAGTCCTTCTAAGGCAGCTGTGGTGAATGCTGTAGGCCTATGCACAGCTACTATATTTAATGTCCTTGTTGAGGGGTGGACAGTAGGAGCTTGGGTAGGGAAGATAATTAAGGTTCTTTTTTTTTGGGGGGGGGGGACAAATCCTACACTGCTGAGAATTACTGTCCATTAGGCGATGGACATTTTGAGCCCGGCAATTAAACCACTGCAGGACATGCCCAAGAGGCAGACAGAAATGGATGTCACACAGAAATCAATGCTGATTTTGTGCACATTCAAACGAAGACTACAGGTTATCAGTGCATGCCGCATCGGGGCCATCTGACGCACGGACCAGAGTGTGGCTTTCACAGGTAAGTATCACAGTGCCCTAAACAGGTCATGTGCTGGGACCATCACCTTCAAAGGTACTATACTTTTCAAACAAGACTGACAGATTGACCAACGGGTCAAATGGAGCGCAAGGTGCAACTTGCCAATCTGTCGCTCACTTGAGGGTTTCCTCATAGGAGATCTTGAACAGAGCTGTACACTGAGCGTCTACTAATTAATTCATCTAGAAGAACAATATAATGAAGTTGTTTTAATTGAGTTAACGTGTAAACATACGTGTACATTTATGACACATGTTAATGTACGATGGAGTAATTCAACCATTTTGTAAATTTGGAGTACTTTCATGGGGATGGGAGTTTTAGTTGACTTTCAGAGCCAAGCCCTTGGTTTGGTGACTAGTCCCTGCATGAACAAGTACAGCACCTGCGTGCCAAGGCAAGAGAATGCTTATATAGAAATCTACAATCCAATATGTCATCACCAGCCCACAGCCATGCCAGACATTGATTAACAAACAAATATCCGAGGTGGTCCCTGATGAGCCTCCCATCAGCCAATCAAGACTAGGGAAAGCCAGGCTATGGAGTGACCCCTGTCAACCTTGGCTTGCCTGGGCCTAGCCCCACCAAAAGACCTGTGCTTGATGACACTCAAGGGGGGGGGAGAGAACAGACCATAGACTTGCCAACAAGTGCAGCTGCTGACCTCTTCTCTGCACACTCATGGGTACTTGAAATTTGAAAATTTCTGTGTGGACTTCATAACCCTTGGCTGGCCAGAACGATAGGGAAAACTGCACCAATTAGACTTGCCCGAGTCTGCTACACGTACTTGTCAGTAAACCAAGGATATCCTTTCAGTTTCACTGACAGGTGACCTCTAGAACTTGGCCAGAGATTCGAGACCTTCTCAGGATTCCTCATTGCACACATGCCATGTTCAAACAATTTCAAACTGTTCATACGCCCTTGGATCCAAACCAAACCTTCCCTCAATACATATAGACCCATGTCTCCAGTTTATGGAGCTACCAAGTTCCTTTAAAGTCCCAATATCAGGGATCCCTTTACAATGCCGGCCTTCATAAAATTAGCATTGGACAGACCACAGGATATCCTTTGAGAGAATTAAAAAAAAAAAAAAAACAACTAAACATCATTTCCACAGACACAACTCCACAATTGCTTTGATTACAGTAAATGTTTATCATGTAGGAAACCAGTTTAAAGCCAAGCTGTGTTTTTTTCTTGGGTGGAGAGTACTCTATTTAGTTGTTGCTTTCTTCTTTTTTTTTCAGAACACTTGGGTGAAAAGTGAAACTTTCAATACCTGACTGTGAAACCATTTTGAAGGGAAATCCAGAGCTTTGTCATACAGGGGCTCATAGGAACACACAGTATTTTATTGTAATTTGTTGATTGACAAAAGGAAGTGAATGTACAGCCACAATTAATGGATACATGTTTGTCAGTCAATGCGAACTGTGACAATGTGAGAGAAGCAACTCTTTTGACTGGACACGTACACGGCTGAGCATACCTTGTGTGCAAGTGCCCCTGAAGAAGGTCTCTCAAGGGGTGCAGGAACGGATTGTCTAACATGTAGGCCCTACATAATATCTCCGGCATGGTACAAGATTAGGCTGATGTGTAAAACTTACAAACTACAGAGAAAACACATCCTACATTTTTAGAACCTGGTTCTTGACGTACACGTAAAAAGGGAGGTTGTTTATTTGGATTCCTTTTTCCTGGTCTGTTTTAAGACACAGTGGAATTCTGAAATCCTCCTCCGTTTTCTCCAGTTTCCTTTGATCACAATCAAATATGCATACAGGCACGCACAGTGACTGAAATTCCCTTTGATCGTATTCCGCGCCGGGAGACACATGACAGACACAGTACATGCGGGTCTCACACTTGAACGAACTGTACGCTGTCAACAACAGAATGCAAGCACTGCATCTGCATGTACCAGCGGATCAGAGGGGCAAATCACAAGACCAGAGTGTGTACCCACAGAGTGTGCGCGCCAACAACAACATTTTCATTTACAACCAACAGATCTGGGCCAGAGCGGAACTTGACTGAGTGCAATTGCTGGGGGCGGATCGGGGGGGGGGGCATGAGGGACGCATGCCCCTCTTTTTTTTACACCAAACAGAATAATAAATAAACAGAAAAGGAGAAAAAGAGGGAGGTAGGGAGAAGGGAAAAAGACGGGTCATACTGCAAACACTGAGGCGTCTGCCTGAAATTGCACCACAGAGAGCACCTAGAAGCCAAAATGGCCCCGGACTCCATGCCGTAAGGGCTTCACTCTACATGCTCGTGGGCATTTTAGTTTGCCACTGCTGCTTTAGTTCACACCCCCCCCTTGGATAATCCAGGATCACACCCCCTCTCCCTTTAGGAAAATCTTAGGGTCTGCTGATGATTGCTTTAAGTTGTACCCTTTCCACTGGATTTCACATTCACGCTACTCAACAACCCTGCATCAAATAACACAGGTACCATTTGTGGGGTTGTTCTAGGTATTGGTGATTGAACTGCTTAACCTTGGACTAACAATGGGCTGGAAAGATGCTTATGATCTCCTGCCTATGGCAAATAAACAAGTTGGCTCAAATGTTAATGAGGTCTCTGCCAAGGCCTAACTGTGAAAAAAGTTTCTCATCAGGTTTTTTTTTTTATAAAACAAAGACAGGTGGTCAGTTTTTTTCTTTTAATTACTTCCACAGCAGAGTTTTTCCAAGATGGCACACGGATTTCATTCTCTGGACTCTTCTAGTGACATTTTTAAGTATAAGGTCCCCCCACCAAAAAATACTTGGTCTCTGGTCAGACCAAAGTTCCAGAATTGATGCGGCGATGCAGGTTTTTTTTGGGGGGGATGGGGTTGGATTTTTAAGACTGGCAACGGACACGGAAATGAGTGGCATATTTCATCAAAGAGCAACGGCTAGCAGTAGCACGTCTCACATCATGCCGCCGTTGTTTGTTGATCAGCTAGCTGCAACTTTGTAACCTACCCACGGTCTGCTGTTTGTGTTCGACATCAACATTACGCAGTCGTAACGGATCTATCACTGGGTACGAGCTACCCACGAGTTAGTCTGGTTCCTTGAACAAATTCCCCTTCTGACTTGAGGACTTGCGGCCGGGAATCAGTCCACTCGTGAACATTCAGGCCGTATGGAAATAGAGGGTGCTGTTTTGAAATTTTTGAGAAAAAATGGAGAAAAAAAATGGACGCGCATGTTTAGAAATGACGCGCGCGCTGACCAGAGACCAATTATTTTTTTTAGCCTAAGTACAGATGCTCTAATGTTTTAAACAAATTTACAGCTATATGTGCAAATGTGAAAAAAAAGGAAATGAAATCAAAAATGGAAAAAGATAAAAAATTGGCAACTGCAACAAAATGAAGGGGGAATGAGAAACTATTTTTTTTTATTAAGGCTAATCTCTTTCCCAGAGAATACCTATCGGCTTGGATTGGTACAGCTGTTAGTGTTGGGTACCAGCACATAAGAAAGGCCCGGTGAGTGTACCTGTACAATATGTAGGTTATTTTGGGAATACTTCCCCGGTGCCCAAAGGGCCATCAGGTGTAGCTATAAACCATCATTAACCAACTATAGCATGTTGGAATTTCCCACCTGAAAACACTGTACTCTACAAATTGGTGTGGGAATTCCCAAGGTTGCATCACCCTGTCTAAATATTTGTAATGATAAGTTTTCAGGTTGATAGGAGCTTAGCATTCCGGCAATGTTTGTGTAATAACTGACAGGTGCACTCCTGAATTCCCCCATTACTGTCCCTGCTGCATCCTTTTCCTGAGTTTTTCGCAATATGGTCCGACACATTCAGAGTTCCCTTTGTGGTAAATCATGCTACTGCATGCAGTCAAGAATACACGCTGATGTTCATCTTTTTGATTGCCTCTCTGGTAACCGAAGCTTCATCTAGACCCAGAATTTTTTTTGGGGGGGGGGGAAATCCAATAGACTGATTCTGAACAATATTTTGTGGATGATAACGTTAATCCAACATGTTGCTGACTCAGTCCAGCAAAGTGAGGACTGTCATCCATTTGGATAGTTTTAAAGGGGGCCTACACTGTCTGTCCATTCCTCCACGGTCTGTCATTGTTTTATGTCTCCATCCACTTTGTTACAGAGTTGCTTTCGTCCTTCAAATGTGATAATTATACTGCTGAATTTACTTCAAAAACAGGACTGAGGGGGAATTAACCATCTATCAGTCCCTCTCTTCAGCATATTGCAAGCTAACCTGAAAGGTGTCCTTGGGTATGATGGAATGTATATGGCACGTAACCAGAAGTAAATATTTGGTTGACCAAAACTGTGACACTGACTCTTGAAGTCAGCAAACTCCTCAGTGGTCAAGGTTGTGCCCCTAACCACTTGACAAGAATGGCCAGAAGTATGTGTAACTACATATATAAGATGGGGCTACCAGTCTTTTCTTTTCTTTTTTTTGACGTTATACATGTGTATTTAAAAAATTATCTTACCCAAAGTGTTGTCGCAAAACACCGGTTATTATGAAAAGATAATTCACAGATGATTTCAAATATCGTTACACGAATTTTTGCATGAATCCATCGGTTAATTAAATAGTTTTTAATCTGTGAACACTTCTTTCTAATTTTATCACAATGCACCAAACCTGCCAGTCCCCAAACCTCCTTGCTTTCCAAGTGAGGTGGTAATCTTTTTTACTCCATCACACAAGCAGGAAAGCTAGCAAGAAAGTAGACTTTTCATTCAAAAAAAATTACCCCAAATCCTGAGATATTTATATGTGAATCCCTCAAACTCTGACTCTCAAAAAATTAATAAAGAAGTCCTTCATACATGTAACTTAGTAGGGCTGTGCTGAATATCTGAATAACTGAATATTCGATCGATTGTTGAATATTTGAATATTATTTTTTGAATTTGAATATTGAAATGTAAAATTCATGAAAAGGAAGGGAAAATTTTCTTTCATTTTAAATGACAAAAAATGCACTATGGAGGCTTGTTGCAAGCAGTTTCAAATGAAAAGCGTCAGAAATCCTACAGTGATTTAAAAAGCAAATTAGTCATTGAACAATTTAATAGGAGTAGAACTCTCCAACAGGGCAAGAAGTCTTGTTCAATTTTAAATCTTGCTAAATCGTAGCTGAAGATACTCCTAGATGTGAGAAGCTATTACATGTATATTGATTATAATGTGCAATTGTGTGTGTCATTTCAACTGATTTTGTTCATCAACAATCTGCCCCTCGGTGTGACCAAATATTCTGATAGTGATCAAATTGAAGGTTCAAAGAGTAAATTATTAGAATTTATAACTTAGCATTTGGTCCTCATGTAATCTCTGAACCGAATCCTCAGAAACCACATTTTAAAATTCAAATAAGTGAGTTCTGTTCCCTCCCCACACTTTGCAGACCTCACACTGTAGCCCACTTGAAATTCACTTTTGGTACCATCATTGTAACAAAAAAAAAAGAAAAAAAAAAGGAAAGTTCTACTGCTTGGTTTTAAAAAAAATGAACGCAAGAAGGAGGAAGGAAATTTCGGGTCAAAGGTATGTATAGGAGGAACTAAGTGGAAATAAAAGATGGAATCATTGGAGATGCAGACCTGGAGGGAGGAAAGAGAAAGTTTCTCACCAACCCCAAAATGTTACGTCATGCATCACACTCGCACTCTCTCTCCCAAATTCCTGGATTTTACAAACATGGTTTGTAACTTTCCGGAATTTCCATGCGGACGGTTATGGCACACAAAAATTCCCCCTTGAATGGGTGTGGTGAAATCACATGAACCCAAACCACCAGAAACGCTCTGCATATCATCTACACCTGCCAGGAATAAACTTCATCGGAACCGCTCTGAATGTACCGTAAATAATTTTTCCTCGAACAGGTCAAAGGGGAACTTTTGGACTGATACAAACGTGTGGCAAAGTGTAACTTGTAAGCACTTGTAAACCAACAATGCTAAGATGGCACCCAAATTTGCATGCACGATGACAGCCTTGTCCTCAAACAAGGAAATGGTCTCAAGTGAAAGAAAAGACGGCGAAATCCACACCGAGGAGGAAACGTTCTGAGTTATTATCATTCAACACAGGCCTCTGAACAAACTTTCATGCTGTCAAGAGATAGCACAACAGTACAATTGTCATGTCCATTCCACAGTTTGCTTTGGATTCTCGATCATCTGACTAGCTTGGCTGTATTTGTACAAGTACTTCACGGTACATGTAAATGAACTGAACTGCTTGAGGGAATAAAACAAAACTCTATGCAGGGTTGGCTTTGTTCAAAGATCGAACAGGTTTCGATTTATTCACTTGTGGCAACAGCATACGCAGGCACTGAAACTGAAAGCAACACAGACAAATGCACATTTTCAAAAACATGATGCTTAAACCCTAACCCTCCCAAATCCTCCAAAATCTTTTTCTGCAAAGTGGAGGAATTTGGAGGATTCAGGGTGTATGGACAAATTGCATGGCTGATTTCGAAGGATGCCATACGTGAAGGTCTTGGATTAGACCTTATCTTGTCTGTGCTTAGTGAAGCACAAATTCAGCCCGACATTTCTTTTGAATCAACCACACTGCTCAAGAGTGCCATTCGCACTGCCTCAACATGATGACAGGAATTGCCGGAGGATTTTGAAGGATTATGGCAGTAGGCACACCTCCAAATGACATTTTCAAGAAATTTTGGAGGATTTGGGCTGAATGCAATTTTTGATGTTGAAAATCAGAGGATTTCAGAGGATTCAGGATGGTTCCTAGTGGGTTAGGGTTAAATTAAACATGTTTACCTCTTTGTGGAGACCACCTGAACAACCCCAAAACCCCAAACAAACACCTCCAGTCATGCCAGTCTTTTCTGTCAATCCTCCGTAAAACTTTATCCAACATGATAAACATGACGGCCAATGTTCTGACACACAATCACTGAGTTTATCATAATTTCAAGCCCCTACCCTCGCCTCTCCACCAAGCTCAACATCTAGTCGAAGAGACAATGATGTTTACCAAATTTTTCAAACTAGTTAAAAGGTATTCCTCAATGGTTTCGTTTATAGTAAACTACCTGGACGTTATGTGAAAGTCACGCCAAACTAAGTCTCAACAAAAATGTTAATCTTTCCAGAACTGCGCTGTCAAGACTCCATGGTTGGAGAAAAAATATTAGACCTCAGCTCCACGGGCTCCTTGGTCTATCCTGTCTATGGACGGACGTGACTGAGCAAACAAATTTTCCATTTGGGTCAAGATCTCTAAAACTTAACTTACCCAGAATAAAAAGTTGAACGCGAACATCAAATACTTGACGCACGCAACACATCCCGTTACAGCCATTTCGCCACTTTTCCAAACTTCTAAATTACAACAAAGTTTCAGGACCTCACGCGACGTCCACCTCTTTCGAAATTTGAGACTGAATGTAAACTCTTCCAATGGAGTTAGCTGCGTGTAGCCCGTTGGGCGCGTGAACAATTAATTCTGTTCGACACATTCACATAAGATTCTCACACAGAGTGCGGCTTATCGGGGCTGATTGGGCTACAAAAGCGCAGCTAGCCAAGATAAGCGGTACATTGCGCAGAGCAGGATATGGCAAGGATATTTAGGGATCGCCTGAAACAAAACAAAAACGGGGAAGAGTTCGGTAATGTCTGAAAACAGTTCAAAACCACATGAATAAACAGAAAATGTGGAATGCGTTGGACGACACTGGCCAAAATTGCGATGGTTTATTGTTTTGTATTCGCAAGGTGTTACGCAAGTGGTGGTGATCTAGTCGGTTGCAAAGTTCGTGACCAGAGTTTCCACATGCCATTACTGTTTATTTATGTACTGTACAGTATGTCTGGTTGACGAATTATGGTGTACAAAAGTGCACGTCAGCGCCTCGTTCGGGAGGTAAGGGGAAACAATGTAGCCTATTGTTTCTTGTTTAGTTGTTTAAAAGTTCAGAGAGAGGAACACCATTCAGATCCGAATCGGACAGGTCAGCAGCCCAAATTCACATGAACACTCTAAATGCCGTGTTTTAATTCCTTTTTTTGCTGTTCACAACTGTTGACCCCCACGGTCTCCACAAGCTGTACTTTTCTGTGTTCTTTGCTCTGTGGTTTAAACTCAGAACTTTATCAAACTGAAATGCAACTGGGCCATTGCTTCAATCTTAGATTTTGACACCATTTTTATACCTTTAGAGGCCAACTACGTGGCGAAACATAACCCGCCATATTACAAGTAATAATTCCCTTCGCAAAGCTGGTGTTTCTTCATTTCTTACAGCCACAGAGCATGACACTTGCTCTGTTTAAGCTCTCAGTGGGATTCAGTGCGTAGCTAATGGCTACGCCTGAAGACGTACAGTGCACATGTAAAAAGGGAGCTAAGTGTCAAGCCCCACGTATGCAAAAGCCCATTGGTATCCGCATACATCAACTAGCTGCGGCTATACATGTACAACCATATGGGTACATTCACCAAATCGTTGCATTTCTGCGTGCGAGCTCATTAATATTTCGTGATCGCACGGGGTTTTTGCAAAAAGACATGCCATAATCAGGAAGGATCATAGAAATATTTCTATAAATCCCGAATTTGGGACTAGAAATTTCCAGTTCGGGGTATGTCCTTCACAAAAAAGTCCCTAATTGTGGGCCTATTTTGGATAGCGGCGGGTGGCTACATTCAGAGCTGAGCACGTATAGTTTTACTACTATTTTGGGGGTATATTCGGGAAAAGGCGAATAGAAAAATTTCGTGGCTAACCCAATAAAATTCAAACGGAAAGTGATCTTCTGGCCATAATCTTGAGCTTCCAGTAAAAAAAAGGGAGACCAACCTCTTCCCAAGAGTCAACAGGCGGCGCTATTTGGGTCTGATTTTGCACTGTTTTCCATGGGCGCGTATTTGGTGTAGAGCAACCAAACGGGAAGTGGCTGCAGTCAGTAACCATTGACCTCTATGTTCGGAAGTGTGATTTCCTAGCCGCAGCCACAAGCTTCACGACACGGCCATCCTCTCAGCGTATTCGCCAACAGAGGGCGCAAGAACGAGACCAGCTAATTCACTGGCAAAATTTCCAGCCATTCGACTACTGACGGCAAAAACAGACACTTCACTTATATTTTGGCGCAATATGAAACACAACAAAACAAAGAACATGAAAGGGTTTAATAATCTCTTCCTCCTCTAAACAACGTTACTGAGAATTCTCATACTCAAATAAGATCAGGAGTCAAGACAATTCCTATCGCAGAATATTCTCCTTTCGCCTTTAAGAAAGATTCTGTAAGATCTGAGCGAGAGTACCCGTAACTTAAATTCGCACAATTAAAGGACATTCCGCTCATCAGTGTGTAAGTTACAGCAAGGGGTATGTTTACTTTTCTCTTGTTAGTCAAAAAACTACATAAAGATGTTTTATTGTATCCATGATTATTAAAGGTGACTCTGTACAATCGGCTGGCAACTATTCGGCAATAGTTATGCAAAATGAACCACTGGCTCGATGCTTACATGTGGCAAGTAATTTGAGCATGTATTTGCTAATCGACGAATCTGTCCCATGAAATCGATGTAGTGTAACTTTGTCTTCGAGTCGTCTCCAAGGAGACGTCATAAAAGATGGACGACTTGTCGAGGGAAAGTGCACAGTCGAGTCGCTGCCCCGAGCACAGTAGTGCTCGCTCTCATTCCGAACCATTAAGTGTCATAAAGCTTCTAAACCATTCCCGCTTGATATGTTGGCCTAACTGTACAAGGGCGTGAGGACTTCGAAAAGATCTTTTCTTTTAAAAAGGTTATTAGCTATAGAGTGTCCGTGACAGTTTGTTTAGCATTCTTATACCGAACATCATTAGGCCTACTCTTACCATTTTCAACCAATCGGCGCCAAGGTTAATTTGATCTACGTATACGTACTGCATCAAGGATCCAAGAGACTGTTCTAATTGGACAGTTTCCGAGACGACTTCCAAGCAAGAGTGACGTTGTGCTCTTTGATTGGTCGTTATAGCTGGCGATGGAATC
>NW_019091372.1:1519859-1560298 GCF_001949145.1 Acanthaster planci
CCAACACAAAGCAGGGGGGGGGGGGGTTCTCTCCGTCTCATACCTTGCTGCATATGTGGAATCAATATCCATAATGTTGTCTTCAGGACAGATGAAACTATGAGGCAGTCCCCATCAACCGACTTGGGACCAAAACCGCTGGTGGCTGGGTCACGATCGCAATCCAGACAATACCCGCATAAAACAACGTGTCAGCTTTCTGATATGATTAACGCTGATGAAAATGGCGTCCCTCCAGAGCACGTGTGTGTGCGTAATGGGACCAACGATGAATCAAATCTAGTTAGGCGCAATAGCCTTGGTAGACAATTTAGAGAATGGAGGACGATTAATCACTGTCTGTATAGTATCTTCTATTCGGAATGACTCATCCAACGAAAGTGCGCAAACCCACTTAAAATCATTTTTAAGGTGAAAGAAGGCATCTTGCACAGGGGCCTACTGGGCTAGTACGTGTACACATGTGCGTGTCTCTTGTGGTTATTATGACTGTTCGGTGTGATTCTGTTCAGATAATTCTCAAAATAATCTGCAGAAAAAGCATAAATCCTGGAATCAGTTTCCCTCTGTGCAAAACAATAATGGTTAATGCATATTCATCATTGTTTTTTTATTTACATTGTGTAAATTTAAAGGTGACGAAAAGTGCTACAACATAATAAGCTATCTTGTAAGTCTTCCAAATGAAAGCAACGTCGATTTTCATACCGTATTCTTCCTGACCAAATGGGATTTGTTTTAATGTTAAACTGAAAACCGGTTTTAAGGGGGGAGGGGTGGCCCTTGCTGAGAGGGAAGCAATTAAACGTTGGTCTCGACACAATTTTCTCAAAACCTCTCGTATTCTGTAGTGCAGAAGTTTACCATCTGGACATGTACATACGTGTACGTGTGTCAAACAGACCTACCTATGGACAAGCAAATCGAATTACACGGTCAAGTTTTTCACTGCCCGCAACAACAAACCCCTATTACATTTTATTCTAATAAAGAGCCCTTTCTCCCCCAGATAACAACCTGGGGCCAAGTGGGTAATGTCGGCACAGTGGAACGACAAGAGAGACAGCACCGTGCGTGCCTGTTGGCATACTGCTCAATTGGATTTTCTCTGGCCGGCCGGGCAAGACGGCATCGCATACGTCGAGCCTTGTGCACCGGCGCGGTACACATTCCCGCCTTAGTGCCGGTGGCGGGGACACGGTTGAATTTAACTGGATAATCGCTTCGCTGCTTCTGGCGTTGCGCTGGCGATAAGTAATGTTCGCTGCGATAGCACTGGCGATAGTTCTTGAGTGTGTGCTTGGTAAATATTCTACTTGGGTATTAAAAAAAAACAGATTGCAAAAGCCGCTGAGGACTGCAGAGTTTCAAACTGAGCATGTGTGATGCTGGAAGAACAATCACAGAAGCGATAGGCCAAAAATCCACCACAGTGCCACGAAATAATAATCGGTCCGAGTTTTCCTGCTTTGCAAACATCTAAGGTCTGAAATGCTTATAAATATGTGAAAGACACCAAGCCTGCTCTCGCTAAAATAACTGGCAGTTTTAGTCAGGGGTGAATACCAGGGCTTTGAATACGGGAAAGGAAATTGGCGCCCTCAGTGGTCACAGTCCACAGGCTGTACATGTACATGTTCGCAGTGAAGCTGTTTTGCACGTAGATGTCCACGTGCATTTTGTTCAAGTACATGTACACTGTACAGTACTGAACATGTACACTGTACTGTACATGTACATGTACATTATTTTACGCGCAAACTACCGCCTGAATGCTTCAGCATACAGAGGCCATTTTGACCCAACATACCCTGGGACGATATAAGCAAGTGCGTGCAAACTAAACAGTGTAGCTTTTGCGACAGCACGGTATTACGACGCGAAAAGGACTGCATGCAACATTGTCACAGGCAGATTTGAAATTTCCTATGGCCAGGGATGAACTGGGATAGAATTTCGAGCACACGCACGAGGTTAAACTGAATTATAGTCAATGCCGTACAGGTAACGTCCATGCCCGAATTCTCCCACGTGACTGCAGTTCGAGGCGGAAATTTTTCTGCCATCAGGATGACTTAAGATACAAAGACAGATTTTCAAGTGCCACCTCTACTGCGTCTAAAGCCTATAAAGTGATCGCAAGGTCTTTATACACCACACGATTTGCCACATCGACTGTTCAGTATTCAGGTCCTTCCTTAAATTTGTGGGCCCGCTTTTTTTCCCATGTCTCTGTCACACCCGATCAGATATAATTTCGAAATTTAGCACACACCCAGGTAATGCAAACCGCCTGCCGAATAAAATAGAAGTCAATTTCAATGATACATGTGCAGCGTATCAAAGCAAGTCCCAACGGTTGTGTGACAGAGGTACACAAAATATTTCACTTTTGGACTTCAAAATTATAAAAATGGACCCATTTGCCTCTTCGATCCATAAGTTATATAATAATAATAGTAAAGCTGACACGTTTAAGATGTCAATGAAGTATTTTACAAAAAGCTTTTTAGATGATGTTGAGGGAAGGGGAATTACGGCTTCCATGTTCCAATTGGAGGAGGAAAGGAACTTTGTCTTAATGCTAAATGGAGGCGACAGATCATTCCCTATAACTTAAAATACGAGTAACCAGGCTCTACTGAGACATCTTAGAACATGCACCATCGTCTGGTCTGTGTTATGAGCCCCAAGCTGGACCAAGAGAGGGCGCAATTTTCCTAGCAACGCGGGTGCCTTTAGTGGGAACTGCACTTCGCCGGTTCACAAACGACTATGAAGTAGCTAGGGTTGCGTCACCACCACTGATCTCCATTATCAAGACTAGAGACCAATGACCGCCACCAACAAAAAAATGAATACAGTCGAACACCGATAAGAAGAGCACAGTTAAAACAACATCATGTCTATAACAAGGACAATTTTAGGTCCCAAGTCTTGGTTTCTTTTGGTTTCCCATGACTGATAACAAAAGGTACCTGTTAAAACAAGGTACTGGGAATTAAGCCCCAAGGACCTCAATTTCACAGTGTTCCACCAACCTGGCTCTTTCCAACCGATGAGGGGGTTGCTTCTGCTCAAGGTGGGGAGCTACCATTGTCTGTGCTGAATCCTTTCTTAGGCCTATAGCGCTGTTCTGGGGATATGTTGGTCATCTGAGCGTGGTATTCTAATCACCACAAATTAAAATCACTTAGTTCCTGTTTTTGCGGCAGGGCAAGAGTTATATTAAGAAAACCTGCTTCCTGCAATTTCACGCGCAATTAAATGCCAACTAAAGTATCATCAAGTAAAAAAAAAGAAAAGGGGAAAAGGGACCTTTAAATTTTGCCAACTGGGGCACGAACATACCATAATGTCGTGGGTAGAATTCCCAAATGGGTTGTACACAGCATACTTGTTTCTCTTGTTTAACCACGTTCACGTGTCCATTTGAATGGTCTCTCGTCAAGGGACCTAGGCAACGCAGATATGTGATCCGCCTGCGTGCATCACATGTAGAATTGGACTAGATTCTTTTTTCCCGAAAGGTCAATATGAAATAGAACACCAATTTAATACACGTCACGGAATCGGGTTGCACGTGAGGACGAGCTCCATCGCGGCCCATATGCTGTGGCAAGCTTCGGTGCTCATGAGAAAAATAACCTCGGCATATGTGGCAAGCCATCAAGTTTGTAATTGCAAGGAGGTTGGTCGACCATCCGAGACGGGCAATTTTTTTTTCGAGAGGAGAGCCCTCGCTTTGTAAATCAAGCACAATACCGCAAAGAAACAATCTTTCCCGCACGCACTATCCCCAACAATCATACATGTAGGTTAACATTAAAGTTCAACATTAAAGTGTCCACGTTACGGCGCAGCTGTACTGTGTGCACAATGCCGCGTACCCTGACGAGCAAGTTGACATGCGCAAGAAAGCATTTCTTTCACGGGCCGAGCCTGCAGGTATCGATTTCGCAGTAAATTGTAACGATACGGCAATGGCGCGACCTTAAGGTCGCGCACCTGCAAATGTTGGTAGCCTGTCAAGTGGCCAATTAAAGTGCAAATTAGCGACAGGGGCACTGGGGGAACCAGCTATTACGGGCAGAATTATGACAGATCTCCGAGGTAAGCCTGGTTTTTAAGGGAGGCCTTACTTTCAGAATCTGAGGGAATTATCCTCGCTTTTACAGCAGTTTTTGTGCAGTTGGAATGTGCAGAAATTCACCTGTTGACCAAGTAACTTGGTGTCCAACCAAAAAAGTGTGGGTTTTTATAATAAAGCGAATTAGATTCTGCAGTTCAAACGGAAACAAACGAGGTACTCAAAGACACGTGTTCTCTTCTGAGTAGACGTTTGGGGTCCAGTGTGGTATCGTTTAGAGTCCTGGGTTTTAATTACAGGCCCGTGGCATTTTACGGCAACAAATCCACTATCAGAGTTTAAATTTTCCATCCATGTATTGAGAAATAATTTGGACAGATCTTTCGATCAAAGGTATTTGTGTATGCATTTTTAATCCCCTAAAGTGCTGAATTTTGTTTATAAACAGTCCAAGAATTTATCATCAATTACCCAAACGCCATGTACAATTTTCTCACGAAAAGTTAGGCCGCAAAGGCGCATGCTCAGAGTCACGTCACCTTACTATATTCTCAAGCGTTCAAAAGATGCTAAAAAAAAACATTGACCGGTGTGGTCTCGTTTGTGGCCACAAATCACATCCAACGTCAGACACCACGACTCTCCGGACAAAATCATATTTACAAGATGAATACGAATCTCTCAAAATCATATAGCAGCGTTCTCAAAATAACATCGCAACTGCACAATTCATTATCTATACGAATTACCGACTACATTGCATACCCAACTGGAAATCACACAATTACCGCGGGATGATTTGACAGTGCTCTCGGCAAAACCCCGATCCATCAAGTCAGATATAAACATATATCAATCGGATAATATATAGCCTGCACCTCTATCAATAGACGGCTATATATAGGTCACATACCGCACATTCTACACTGCTGTGCCGCTAATGTATAACCCGCAGCGCAGACGCTTATCTCCGCTGCTAAGCATATTGCATGCAAGAATATTCAACGAGCATCCCCGTTCGGTTGACTTCGGGCATGCGTTAATTTAAGAGGCGTGCGGTTTTGCAAGACACCAGTTCACGGTCGCTCGCCTCCATTTTGACAGTTTTGCCTCCGATTAAAACACACAACGCACAGTTTCGCGTTCAGGAACTCTATCTAGTCATCAGATCGAAAACCGAACCTTTACGGAAAATGGGGGGGGGGGTGGCGCACACGGGGTACAGGGTAGGGCCCTTCTGACTTTTTACGGGATTAAGATATGTTCCTGGGATGTACCTCCTTAATCAGTGAAGTTAATGTGTGAAAGATATAAACGGAAAGAAAAGCGAGAACTGAAGGGGTTGTATTGGAAAAAGCGTGTAAGCCAAACAACAGGATATTTTGGCGCCAGAATCTTTTGGAAAAGCATTTTCGCACAAAAAGAAAAGTATAACTAATTATGTACATGCATATCGTGATAATTTGTGAGCGCTAATTGTACAGCATGAAACACTCGTGTTTTGGATGTCTCGAGGCCTTTCATTCTACGGTTTGGCGACGGTTCAAGTCCCGGGACATTTTGGCGGTGACACACTGACACTCTGAGCTGGTTTGAACTGAAAGTTGTCCATAGCTGCGAGCAATACTTTCCTTGTTTTCAAAGCAAACGAAGGGCCGAAACGCGGACTGCACCGGCATGTATTAATGTGGCCATTACTCATGCATAGACTCGCAGAGAAACATACGGCCGCCATCACGTAGAGACGCAGCATCGCATATGAAACGAGCTTCCTGCGGCAAATTACCCGCACGTGTTCAACGCTCCACGGGCTACGAACATCCATTAAATGGCTAAAACATATGGCGAATTGTGTAAGAGTTTAGCCAATACAGAAGAACCACACTATATACATGTACGGTTAACCCACACATTTCACCAATCATAACGAATACCCTTTGATTCATATGGTACAGCACTGTGCCCAACCATTGCCAAAGAAGCCCGCCGAATAGTGACAACCAAGTAGCTCACGTACCAACCACTCCGGCGCGAATGCCGATGGGGCAAATGCATCAAACTCGTTTTAAAAAAGGGGAAGCAAGACTTTCCTGCAACTCCTGTGACTCAGGTTCGAATCCCATCGATGCTGTCATGTATAGATAACTGCCTTTCAGATCCTCTTCGATTCCAAGGATCTGTTAGATAGAGTATCGAAATGACTACGTCACGAAAAAATTTTTTATTCGCCTTTGAACGAAGATACCCCCCCAAAAATAGCAGTAAAACTAAGCACTCATATCTGAATGTAGCCGCTCGCCTCTATCCAAAATAGGCCCGCAATTTGGGGCTTTTTGTGAAAGAAATACCCCGAACTGGAAACGATCAGTCCTAAATTCGGGATTTACAGAAATATTTCTATGATGCCTCCTGATTATGGCCTGTCTTATTGTAAAATTCCCGTGGGATCACAAAATATTCATGAGCTCGCGCGCAGAAATACAACCATTTGGTGGAATGCACCCATCGGCTAGGCGCGCGTTTATTATGGAATCAATGGTCTTTGCGTACACGCAGAACGCGTACAAGAACCCGCTTGGAAAACTTACCACCACCTATCTTTCTTTCGCCGCTTGGGGGTGCACTTCAACTTGGGGAGGATAGGCAGTGGGATCGACATCCTGCCGACCTTTCAGACTGACAATCTGAGCCTGCAGACAGTCGATTCTAATGACATCAAGCTTCTTTTTGTGTATATAGTGTCCGGAGCAATGCCAATTAACAAATCAATACGCTCCTACAGAACATTAAAGCAATGGATATCCATATCTTGTGAGTGGGTCTGTAATTACATTCATGAAGTTTAACGATTGCCTGTCTTATCAGTGAACTGTCCGACAGGAAAATATGAAGTTAAGGGTGTTCACTGAAAAAAAAAAGCAATTCGTGTCTCACCCATACAAGGCGAATTGCGCACAAAACCGGAGGACACAGCGTGTAAGCAGGTAGTACGTACCGTACAGCTTCGATTTCTTCTATCATTGATTAGGCTATTGTGTCAAGACCTTACAAGCGAAGATGTTTGGCTAAAAAACCGGATAAGCCATATTGACAAGACATGTTAAATGTTTAGTGAGTTATACACAGTGTGAAGGCTCTTTCAGGACTTGAGGTTGGATAGTGCAGTTCAGTTTGCTGTCCCCGATAATACATCTCTCGAGGAGCGCACAGCTTCCCTTAAACCAAGTCCACCCGCTAACGAAGCGAGAGCACGGCAGAGTATTTCCTTTCGCACACGCTGGGAGGAAAATTACCTCGCGGTCTGGGGTCACTGTTTCAAGATTTTTCCAAGTGCGTCACAGTGGCGAGAAGTCTTGTCCTCAACAGCCTGTCCACCACCTGCGACGGCGTGGCATTTTCTTTGTCACGTATTTATCGCAGAAGTGGACCGAAAGGTCACAGGATAGGTACGGTTTGGGAACGACAATTTTGTTATATTAAAATTCTGGGCCTGATTTCTCGCGAGGTTTGAAGCCAGAAGTCCTGCAGCTGCTCGTAAGTACACCGGGAACGTGATATAGCACTGCTTTGGTGCAGAGTGCGCTCTGGAAAGGAGGTCAATTAGATTCCGGCAATTGATCTCAAAAAGGAAGATTTTAGGATAGCGCGAACCGTTCCTAGGGTAAACTGTTACGCGGAGTACATGGAAATTGATGTGGGCGTTATGACCTACTGAAAAGAGCCACATTAGTAACCAAGGCCCATTTACGAATAGTTAATACTTGTGATTTTGCTCAGCCCTGCATTCTATCATACACCACGGCACATTTTGTCGGAGATTTTGAGGGGTTACTTCACTCCTCCGTTCTGCTATAGCGTGCCAATTATTTACAAGCTTTTAATTAATCCATGTATCAGCGGTAAGGAGAGCCTGGCATGCTGCTGCAAATAGCAGGCCAGAGGCTACGGTTTGGACAAAGCTATACAATTCACAAGTACAGTTCAGTAATGGGTGTCATGCAATATTCAGACGCCCCAGATGCGTTGCTCCCGCAAATGCATCCTAAATTAAATTGGATTTTGCAGATGATCCTTCTCCCCGACACGTGACATTTGTCCAGAAGCATGCGTGATATTTGGGCAGCATCAACCGCGTCAATTCTGCACTCGAAACGACATTTCCATATGCTTATATGAGTACTGGATTCCACACTGTGGGGAAAAAAACCGCCACAATAGCACCGAGACTACGTGGATTCAACGCAAGAGCGGCCGGGAAATTTATCGCTCACTAAGCGATCAATGTAATACGGGCCGGCCTCGGTCGGGCCATAAAAATATGAATGCGAGTTGTGATCCGGAGAGTGCTTTTCTGATCGACTGAAGTAAGGTTTCAAATGATAGTTCGTGCCGTGTCTGTTAGAATTACCAGTTGATCATTCTCCTTAGAGGAGAATAGCTTTTATCTTGACAAGCATAGATGGTTTGAACTACGCTAGTAATTGCAGCGATCGGGATACGTTCTGTAGACATCCGGTTGCAAAATTACATTCATAGAGCTGGGTTGTGTGTCACTGTGTAAGAAACTGTACCAAGGGAAGCTTAAGGCTTCAAATCTTGCAAACGTGGCGCGGCTGTTCCTCGACAAAAAACCAGTCCGAGTTGATTTTTCCCTTGTGCAGACATCTTGTGCTGTTGGGAAACGAACTAAAAGTAGATGTTCTCTGGCATCTTTTTCAATTCTCCAAAGGCAAAATGCACGGGCATTTTTAAGTCCTTCCTTCTATTTATTCTGAGGTCATTCTTTTAAGAAGACTGAGTGTCTAATGCATGCTGCTACTTTTTGGTAATGGTGCAGATGTATAACGAAGGGAGTATGGTATGTGGTCCTTCCTCCGTGCTGGTAGGTAGGACAGTTGGCCTACACCAAAGCAACTAGTAGCACGGCGTAAAAACGGACAGCAACTGCGCCATAAGGCCTGGCCTTGCCTCAAACCGTTTCTCATTCCGCGAAGGCCACAGCGATCTGCATAACAAACGGAGTTTATGTAAGAGCGCCCCACTTGAGGCCCCGAACTGAGACTAACACATGGGCTGGCGGTGGATTTACACTGGAATGCTCGGTACACGCTTACCCAGATGTTTATTCTACTGTGGCAAAGGTGGGACAACAATCATGAGCGATTGGTGTCCATAAATGGATGGCAAATAGCGCCCCGTGTTATAGATTAGTGGATATCAACAGACATAGTGTCGTATTCGGAAGCCGAGCATATATAAACTGTGATAAATTTGCGATAAACGTGTGTTTCCAAGGTGTGTGTGCGTGGGGGTGCTAGCTGTTGTGTGCCTGGGCTCCACGCCAAAGAAAATGGATACGTTCTGCAGAAATTACGAGCAGCTGTTCGATAACAACAGTAACGCATGATTAAAAGGAGTCTCTACGATATTGGACAACTTAAAAGGAGTGGTATTCACATCAGTCGGAGAATTTGGTTGCTGAAAATTACCGTAATCTCTTAAATCATTCAACATTTCGATTACATAATTTTTTTTCAGAGATGAACTTTCCAGGCATAGGCCTACACAGTACACTGATGTTGGTGAAATTTTAAGCTATTGTTTTTATTTCTGTCAGTTTTCTATGCTTTTAGATAAATTACGGTGATGAGCTCAATGCTCAAGTTTGGAATAGATTAGAGGATCTCTTACTGAAGTTTATCTGTATAGAACTTTGAATGCATGCTTCCTTGTCCTTATGACATCAACACAAAACATACGGCGGATGTTAACGACAAACACAGAAGTAAGCATTCTGTGGCAAATGGTTCCTTATATTTAGACCATAATTGACACACGCGTTAATTACAAAGTCAATTGACTGTCATGCTCATAATTAGTATTACAAATAAGAGCTGTACGTGTTTTAAATTTTTTTAATGGAAATGATGCTGTAAACGTTCCCATGAGCTTTGCTTTGGGCAGCAGTGACTGTTGTGAAAATTCAATGTCGGCCTATTCGCCGCTGGGGCTCGAACAAAGTCAGAAGTGCCAACCGCGGGCCAAAAGGGCTCTGACAACACATTCTACCGGTATCGAACATTCACATTCACAGCATAAGAAGTCCTTTCGAATCATTGTTAGCCATGATGATGCAGCCGATTCCCACGGTCGGGTGATGCATTCGTCAGATTCTGTCAGGCAGTTGGCGGGGTGAATTACGTTTAATGGACGTCATTTTGCCTTGCAGCAATGTAGGCGAAACGCAAAGTGAACCGTGCTCCACCCAAACACGTACAGAGCACGTGTGTTTCACATGAGGGAAAATAACTCCCGGAACTTTGGCCAACGTAAAAAGGCATTATTCCCGATGAAAAATCCTTAAAATACCGCAGACTGCTTCTTTGTAGCCAGCTACCAAAAGCCCAGTTACACATTTTAGCACAGAGCAATGGAAACTCCACCAGTCACAATGCGGAACCGTGTGATTCAGTACAGTGGGTAACTGTTGACAACAGACAGACGTGAGAGTATGCCGGTTTAAAGGGATTCGCGGAGTGTCCCGAAAATTGTCATGTCTACAAAACTTCCTCTGATCTTCCAAATCATGATAACCATCTTACCTACAAGACAAGATGCGTACCACTTTCACAGCACTCTCCCAGATTTTACATAAAACCCACAAAATTTATTTTAAAAAGCCTACGTACATGCAGGTATATTTACTATGACGACTGTAGCCTGTACTTTTTAACTCCAGCATAACGAGAGGTCGATCTACTTCGGTAAAGGTATCGGGGTAAACTTTAATCTCTCCCTTTTTAGGACCTGTCACGTGTTTTAAATCTAATCCCGATCTCCTCCTCGGTCGGCTGAACTCTACGTCACAAGTGACCAGCAAATTCCAGACTGTGAATTTCAGACCGTTTGGTCGTCGCAGACAATTGATCACGAAACGAATCTATGCTCGGTCGATTGCCGCACACGTCACGGATCACAGACCTCACCCGCAGTCGCCGGCGGAGGATCACCCCAAAAAACTCAAATTCCAAAAACCCAAACCCCTCGAAAACAGGACCCTTACGGTATATGAGGCCATTACGAAGACACAGTGGGCCGGGACGCACAGCGTCACTCATGGTGGAATATTGAACGCAAAGAACAATGCATTTAAAAACAAACAAAACAAAGTACAAAAGCTTTATCTTTGGCAAATTAACAGTAGCTTCAAATGACTTGTTTCCAGACAGTGTCAGCATGAGGCGTTTTACTTTCATCTGATAATATGCACAAGTTGCTTGTCTGTTTTGTAATGAAAGATTAACCACAAGAACGACTGTCAGACAAGTTATTAATCAATTGCAAATGTCAAACAAGTCACTGAAGTTTACAACACTGGGACCCAAAGAACCAGATTTTTTTCTTATCAATGACCGATGATGGAACTCCATTGATTCGGCAAACACGTGTCTACTCCCGCCCTTTCAACGGAAAGCACGGACAACGCATGTGCAATCATGCACGATACGCGTAGCTCCCGAAGGCTTGGCAAATGTTTCCTCCGAAGGTTACGTAAATAATCAAAAAGTGTAGCATTCTATCGACTTCACTTAAATACGCTTGTGATATGACCCCACACTGTTCTCATACACATGCACGTGAGTAAATATTTACCGTGCTCATAAAAAATGCGGGGCAGCTCTCAATAAACCGCACGCATCCATTCAGTGCCAGGTATTCTAACTCCATATCAACGCCTATCGTTCGCAGAAACCCTGAAAGATTTTACTCGACATCTGGACAACACATTTTGACCGACTGTCTTTTAATATTAGTTCACACTACAAGAACACGATCAATAATTTTCATGGGTAGTTTTAAGGTGCTCAAGATTTCTGATCGAGTACTGCAGTTTACGATTTTTTGCTGCACTATTCACGATGTCTATGATTTCTACAACTTGTACCATCATCTGCCTTTGCGATTTTACACAGCAGGGCAAATATTCCATAGACATGTAATGACTCATTACCAGTGGTGTACCGAAAACTCAAGGCTACATGATTTTCCCACAATTACATGTACATGCAAAGGTACGGTGGCGCTTATTGTACACGCAGTGAGCTGCGTTGGGCTATGGTTGTATAATCAAGCATGTCTTGTATGTTTATGCATAACGTGGGTAACCCATTATGTGATTGCTATCTACATATGTACTGTGCATCTAAGATGCAGGATGTACATGTACAATGCATAATTTAATCATGCTTCAATCAAAACACCATCTCTGACAGAGAGCAGATCATCACCAGCAAGAACTAACATCACCGAAGCACTGAATAAAATACTCACCAAATTTGTGATACATGTCGTGACGACCAGAATGTATTTGCAACAGAACACGGCCGTGCCCGCATCGCATGAGCAGCACATCTTGTACTAGAGTTCCGTGAGCGAGCAACACCGAGCCGCGGAAGGGGGTGTCGGCCGGGGCTAAGATCGCCAACTCCCGCTGGGACAACCTAGCGTCGATCACGCTGCCCGACAGAAATATCCCGAGCAAGAAGGAAAGGGGCGGGGGAATATCACCGTAGAACTGTTGACGTCTACAGCGTTAAAATCACCGCTGAATTCCCCGCATGAATTGATCGAGACTGGTTATTAGATTCACACGTACAAAAGGACACGACGTTTACTGATGGGCTTTCATCATATTGTTTGCCCATGGATAGCACAATCTCACTGTAAGTTTCCAGAGTGGCCACAAAAGACGTTTGGCGCAGTTGTGTGTGTAGCCCGATCACAGAGCTCTATGGCCCGATTATAATGCACGCGTGTGTGGCCGAGTGCACGGTGTCCCCCCTATGCACGCATAAGCTTTCGCCACTGCGATACGCTCGTAGCAGACGTTGCTATTATTTGGAGGGAAAAAAATTCCTTTGTCATGAACCGACAGAATGAATAATTAAGTGTCTGTTGTGAATAATTAACTACACTGACGAATTCATGGCTACTCCATTCCCTGATAATGTGATATAGTGATTTATTTCCCGAGGCTTCGTGGATTGTTTTGTTTTATTTTCAGAAGAGGGCACCAGGTCTGAATGAGTAATAAACAAAAATCACGGCCTCTAACCCCTTGGGGGTGGGTGAAATTTGGTATTTTAACTGGATGATTCAAGATTGTTAGCATTAATGTTTAACGCTCAGATTATAAAGTAACAAAAATCACAGTTGATTCATTCACTCTAATACATCCACACAAGCTGTGGGCCGCATTAAATGGGGGAGGAGCTTTTGGCAGACCTCTGGCTATTTTATAGTACGTACATGTACATGTATATTTGCGAAACTTTTTTGTTGTCAAATTAAGAAAATACTACATCGGAAGAAGGTTGATCGGGGAACTCGGCTTGTACACTGTAGTCGGCAGTGCTATCCTAATCGACCCTGTAATCAGTAGGAAAGAAACTGAAAGTGGATTGTAGAACCAGTTTTAACATAAACACAAAAAAGAGCACAGTGATACCATAGAGCTGGGTTGTAGCTCTATGGTGATACTGACTTTGAGTTGTCAAAATAAACAGACTCTGTGATTATACGTGTGTGTGAACCAGGAACTATAATGCACCATTATAATTAAAACCTGCTTTCCAACCAGAAACTAAATCTTCTCCCCCATCCGAGAAATAACACTTGCCTTGCTTTCTAGAGATTGACACGAAGGACTAGACGATGTAAAGTGAAAATCACTCTGAATTTTGAGTGAAATAGTTTGAAAAAGAACCATTTCCGGCACGGACATGAATGAGATTTTTTTTAATTTTATATGTCAGTTTTTAGCCAATTATTAATTGTGAACAGTAATAATTGTTAACTGTGACTTTTGTCGAGCAATTTTATCTTTCTCATGCGCTTTTTGACCACTTTTAGTGGAAAGGGCGCAATATAAGTGCATTATTATGATTATTATCATTATTAAAAATTAGTAGAAAAGTGAACGCGAAGAATACGTTGTGTCCATCATGCACGCGCGTTTGAATCTGACATGTTAAAAACTCTAGTGAGATTTGATCGACTTGCAGTTATTCCTGCCTTAGCTGCAAAGACTTTAATTATAGAAGTATTGAAGACCCTGAAGAAATTTGTCGACCCTTTCCAAACGAGCAATGGGTCGAAAAATTCCACGCATTGTGATTGGCCAACGCGTTGCAAACTCTTGGTGGCGCACTATTGTGAAACGGCCGTGTTGCTCGATATGGTGTGAAGTACATGTGTAGTCTAAAATACGTGTATTGATTTGTCCCGTCACCCTGTCGATTTTGTTCTACGAAATCTCGTCCTCTGACACTGACACTTAATTTCTTGCGACATGTGCGCTCTCCGGACGACACCCAGGGACACCATAATTACTGTTTCGTTTTTATGCAACTCGATAAAAAAATATTGTCACTTCATGCCCCTTCGTGGTCTCCATAGAAAGGGGGCCGTTAAAACAAAGTCAAATCCTCGCTTTTTTTTTCTCTCGGGCACTTCGGAAGCTCCACCCTCACTGAGTCCCGTAAAAAGTGAGAAGAGCCAGGGAAGTTCAAATGACTCACCTCCCGAACTCGACCACGAGGATGAAATTTTCGCCTTGTGACAACATGAAACTGGCCTGAAAGGGAGAGCGACGCACCCGTCCAAAAAAATATTAATTCTCTTCTCTGCAAAGCCCTCTGGGAAAGTGTTCCTCGTGACATAACATGACAGTTCCTTCTTCAAGGACAACGAAATGTCTTGCTCCGTTTCTTTCCAGGTCCTTAAATAAGAAAACATCTGTACGGTTCTTGCTCATCGAGAATTCCGTCACACACCCTTCCCTGACAATATTGACCCTAATGATGCATCCGCGTTTTTCTTTTTCCTCATATCTTCTCTTACTATCTTTTTCACACCCGGAACTTCCCCCTGAAAAAAAACAAACGAAATTTCTGTTGTTCTTGAAATAAATATCAACGGGCTACGTTTCCGGGCCGGAGATATTAACAAAAAGCAAACAAATATATAAATTGCTAACACCGAAGTATAAAATGACACGAGCAATTTTGATTGTGTCCATGCTAGAGCCACAGTCACATGAATTCGGCTAAGTTGCAAATTGTGTCTTGTTCCGCTGGAGATGTCGACTCAGATTGAGGGCGCTCTTCAACACACGATCTTGTCGCCTACTTTTTCGATAACCGTTTGGCTTTGCCCGATGAGCGTTTTCGAAACGATCCGAGTGCATTCGGCTTATACTTTGGTTTCGCTGGTTCCAGTCAAGGCTTGAACATGTCGATTCGAAAGACAATATTTCTGCAACTAGCACTTTCGATTTCAAATGTAAAACCTTTAGTTTAATGGCTCTGGTTTCACATGAAATACTTCAAAATATGAAAAGGCGTGACATTTTTTTTCTCTGTGAGGGGGAAACCTTACGTGGACTGGCCCAGATAACATCTTCGCTTCCTGTGTTGTGAGGACACCTCCTGTTCCCATCTAAGTTCGCACAAGAAATCACATAAAACACACATTGTTCATTACAAGGATAGATCTGGGAGGGAGGGGCAACTGGGGCCGATAGCGCCCCCCCCGACAGATCTTTTTTTGGGAGGGGGAGCAGGCGGAGATAATAGATTTTTCGGTGACTATTTCAATTCTCTTCCTTCTGCATGCACGTAAAAAGTCCACAAAAATCTTACCACACCTCCAGAAAGACCAAAAAAAGTTTCTTAATAAAATTCCAGATTTCTTGGGTCCTTCAAACAAGTTCACCCCCCGAAAAATAGATTCTGGATCTGTCCACGTTTGAAAAAACATAATCAAGTTAATCTGCACATAGCTGTACAATCACACATTTTTTATTCACATGGCCAATTTCTTGACCGTATCACTAAAAGCAACCAGCTCTCTGATAAAAAAAACACCAATATTTTAGATAAGTTAACCACCAATTGGTAACTGTAATAGTATACATCGGTATAAAAGCATTTATCACACAAGCAAGGAGTTTCCAAACTCACACTTGTTACTACGACAGCCTCAGCTAAGAAACTAAACGCTCATTTCTCCAAGCGACAGGATCTGTTTAATTATAAAGATGAACAAAGTAATTGACTGCAGCGGGATTTGAACCTGCGACCTCTGGAATACCGTACTGGTGCTCTACCAACTGAGCTTTCCAGCCCTACGTTGGTGGCTCTTCCCATTTGTCAACTACATGCATCTCTGGATTTTTTTTGCAATACAATATAAAACCAATGATCAGTCAAACATACTGAGTAGTAACTATCTGGCATAATTTTGGAAACAATGTCGATGATACAAAAAACAATTCGCCTTTTCTGAATATGGGAATTCGGTCCCATGTGACGTATTTCCCTCAAACCGCGTGACCTTTAAATAACTGACACTGAAAGTGGGTTTTATAGACGGGCCCCAATCAAGCTTGTGCACTGGTACAAGCCATGCTTTCGCTATTACATAAAATATCTTCTCAAAAATTATCCCGTAAGAGGCTCCTTATTCTGAAGACAACCAAAAAGAAAAAGACTAAGGCCCACCCAAATGAACAGGTGCAAATGCACCGAGCTGTATGCAGCTTTACGAAAGAGGCAATACAGACATTTCAACACGTTGCTTAAAATGTCAGCAGGGAGATATATGACTGTCCTACGGTTCCATTGCACTGCACTTCTTGTGCATTCGAAGTCATTGCATTGATAGCCTGATTCTTAATATCGGAGGGTGAGCTTTTACCCTCTCCAACTCTTAAGATACTCTTTCACGATCTACAGATATAGTCCTACACGCTCTAGGTGTCAATCACGCTACACGTTCGAGTACACAGATAAACATGAAGCTATTGCATTGTTCAAATAGACGAATACACTCGGCAAATCCCAGAGAGAGAGAGACAAAGGAAGGACGGCTATTGACAGACCTGCATTTTCAGCGGAGTAGATGACTTTAAGACCTGGATTCTTATTGTTGAGCAATCCCCACAAACTGCCTCGAAGACATATTTGCACTCCAATTCGAAAGCTACGTGGTTATCCATTACCTGGGTCTACGCTGGACAGCTCTGCTTTCTAAAGATTTCCTTACAGTAAATTGTTTTTCCTTTTTTTTTAAAAACCCGATTCGTTTGTGGTATCAAGGAACTTTTGGAAGCTGCAATTTACTTTCGAAACACCTGCTGCCAATGATCTCGAATCTCTCTACGCAGTACCATGACACTCTGGATAATATTGCATAACCAAATGCATGTCATCAACAGCAAAATTCGATCTCGCAACACTTTTTTTGTAAAAAAGGGTGAAATTCTTTTGAAATGGAAACAGCTGGGCCACCCCACTGTGTAATGTCGCACCTCTGTGCTACAAAATTCAAACAACATAAAGCAGTACCTGAAATATGATTTTTCTTCCGAATTTTAATACACAGTGACAATTGAAAACTCGGCATTAAGGAGGCATGATTCATTCTGATGCTAATGTTTCTGTATACGTCTTGGAAAAGAAGGTCCTTTTGTACACTGAGTCTGTGTCTCAATCATTCAGATGTAAACATGAGGTGAAAATCTCAGAGATCTACAAAACTATTCTTAAAGCCACGTGAAGGACCCTCTACGGTTATTTTGCGGCTAGGCCTGTTAATTCAACTGCCATCTTGGTACACTGTATCCTGAGTCACTTTTTGTGAATTTTTTGTGAATCTTGTGTCTAGGGCTAGGGCTAGGTCTATGCGGAGTGCAATCACCAGGGCACGCAGTGGCGTCGGTGGCAGCTTTCACTCTGCAAAAATCCGTTGTGGCTACGGCCAAGGTTTCTAGGTGTGAACTGTACCAAGTGTGGATTACTCGGATCATTCATTCGTCTACCACTAACCAAGTACTCCCCCCCCCCGGGTCGAATTCGGCAGCAGAACCCAAGGCAGTCTCTCAAAGTGGGGGTACCGGGAAGGGGGTTGTCCTCAAGTGCTTTGTCAAATTCTACGTGGCGAATTGTACAAGGCTGTGTCCAAGACAGACGTCTTGTTTTATCTGTGGCTATGGATTTCTACAATAGCACTGTCAATGCTAAAAGGCTTAAGCCACAGCCACAAAATAGCCGCTCTGGATGTACCTTCAGCAGAGTTTGACGACAGGAGGTCTGAAAAAAAATCTATGCATCAAGAAAATCACTGTACCTGTGTCTGACAGATATATACACATACAAAAATGGAGATTCTATAAATTACCTTTATACACGTTAAGAGCTGTATATTAAAGTTTAGGAAGAGTTGTCAGGTGCGTCCACTGGTTCTCCCACCGGTTTGTCATCCATTAGGGATTTCAGCTGCTGTCTTGCGCTCTCCAGGAAGAGATCCAGACTGGCCATGGATCTGTGCCGTACCACAGCGTCCAGCTACAAGAGTCAACGATGGAAAACTGGTGTCCAGTGGGAATGAGACGGAGTACAGGTGCTTTGGGGCACCACTTTTTTTCATGCACCCATAAAAAAATGATCATCTCTCAGGGCTACAAACTTGGTAGAGAGGTGCACCCCCATCTGAGCTGTGTTGTGCTCATTCAACTGAAAACCTATCAAATGCTGTGCTTGGGGCTTGGGATTGGTCACCCACTGATGTCAAGGAAATTAAAAGAACTGCTAAAAACATAATGAATCAAATTCTTGGACTCAGCAAAAGTTAGCCAGACACCTACAGTGAGGACATCTTGGCCGATTACTCATTTTTTCTAAGCAAATCGTTTTCCTACTTGATCCGTGTTGTCAGCTGAGGTTACGTAGTGCCCTCTACAGTTCCTTCACTGATTGAATACCCTTTCCTGTGTCGATGGACATCAGAAAATTTCACTTTCCTCTTGCTTGTGTGTGCACACAAAAAATAATCCATCAGGTTTTGCCTTGAGAAAAATTACTGACGTCAAATTAGGTCCTGTGATGTCATTGCAGGTAGTTCACCAACAATGACATCACAGGACCTAATTTGAATATGTGAATATATTAAAGGACCCTCACCCGCTTTTGTTCTGCATTGCATTCCTCCATGCCTTGCCTGGCCTCGGCGACGGATTGTTTGATGGCTTCCTGTTGGTGCTTTCTTTCCTCCTCTAATGCAGCTTTTATGGCTTCCTGACGTGTAGTAAATAAAGAAATTTCGTATAACTTAGAAATAATCCAAGTCGAACTGTAAACAAAACCCCTGCACACGACAGGTTTTGAACGATTTACAACCATCCTGGCATATGAAGATTAACTGTCCATTTAAATAATGAAACAACAAAATGGTGAAATCACACACAGGTCAACAGCTTCAAGACCCTTTTTATTGAATGTATGAAATCAATGTGGACACGAATGCCTGTGTATTGGCTTAAACCAAACGAGAAAAAGGAGTTTGTTTCTCAGTTTTTGGATAAATAGAAAAACGGAACTGATTGCATAACTGTTCCTGTATGGAAGATATTCTACACCCCCTTAAAATTCTAAACAAGACAAATGTGGAGGACCTTGCTCCTTTGTCTGTCCTCTTCCAGTTCCCTTAGTAAAGTTTCTCGGAGGCGATTTTGCTCGTCCTCTAACGACCTGCCAGCCTGGGCCCTCTGTGCCTCCAGCATCTCCCTGCCCTTTGACCTCTCCTCTTCTAGCGCCCTCTGGAGAGCGGCTTCACTCTTTCTGTGCTCTTCCTGGGGGAAAAAAAAGGTGTGGCTATCACCATGGCAACAATGCGTCCCAGCGTCCAACGTTCTTCACCTTCAAAAGGTCATGTTTTTGATTACTGCCAAATCAGATAGTTGGGTGCTAGAAAGTGGCTGTGAAACACTTTGGTTCTCATTTTATCGAGGAAAAAATTCAGCGGGGGTCAGTGCCTGTCTATAATCAAATCCGGTTACATGTGACTTCAGGACAGCAACTGAAATTTGGAACACTGCATGTGGACCCAACAAGATACTCCTCTTGCACATTTCAAAGTCAACGAGGAAAGTTGGAGCGACGACTATTTGTCAACCACCGGCCAATTTTGCCTGGTATCCGTCTGACATTTTATGCACGAGTTACCAGGGAAAATCATCCCGTGGTCAACAAGCTGCCGTCGCTTGAACCTGCCCATAGCTGCTGGCTTCTGTTTTTCTACAGTCTTCAAGGTACTGCACTACCAGGGGCCAATCTCACATAGCTGACGAAAGTAGCCTCTGAATCACTCGGCTGCAGGTTGACATTTCACACAACTCAACTGGAATTGCTGCCAAGGAATTCAGGTACGTCCTACTAGGCTTAGACTTTGCTAAGCAAAGAAAATGCTCGCTGAGCAAAAACAGGATAACAACCAAAACCATGGTACGTACATTTCTAAGTGACTGGTCTCCTACTAAATTTTTGCTCAGCGGATAAATTCTCAAAACAAGATTTTGTTCTCCAAAAATGGGTCAAGTACTAATTTTGACGGACCTAGGAAGGCACGGTGAAGAATTCCACCCACCTGAAGGGCCTTTTCGAGTTCCAGTTTGTTCTTCTCCTTTTCCTCCTGTAAGCAGGTTTCCAGCATCATCTTCTGGGCGTCTACCTGTTCCTGCAACGCCGCCTTGATCCTCGCTTCATTCTGTTTCCTCTCCTCCTCAAGAACGCTTGCGAGTCTGTCATGCTGCAGACGATGTTTTTTACGAAGCAATCACAAATCATTGAGACTTCTCGGTTCAAAATACTCTGAACTATTTATTTCACCGCGCGCGCTGATTTCCAGTAAAGCTTGAATTTCAAAAGCATTCATAACAGCGCTCAGAATGCTACGCTGACTATGAACTCCATTGCCACTGAGTGACCGCTCTACATTTCACTGCTCTATGGGTTTGTGCACATTCAAATGAAAATTGGCCATGCATCACCAATTCGGTGTGCAATGGGATCTACCCCCTAAACCTTACATCGTATATAAAAAAATCAGGTTGATTTGAGAGGATTAGAGTCATAAGAAAGAAAACTGGTACATCTTGGGAAATGCCAGGCAGGTTCCTGATTGGACAGCGCTTACCTGATTTTGCAGGATTTCCTTGCACCGATCCGTCTCCTTGGCGATGGCTGCCTGCAGCTGCTTCTCACTGGCTTCTTGCTGCTGGAGGACTGCACATTTGCATAGTTCCTGCATAAATTAGAATACATGAATACATTAAGAACTGGCAGTCTGGGGTGGGAAAGATGCCATTTAAGAAGGGCTCAACTTTTATGGGAAGGAAATTTTAAATGTTTCCCCAGATGAGATTTGAAACAAAGATTACACAAAAATGAGTGGTGAGGGAAGTGGCCGACGCCGACCTAAGTCGCTTGAGATCAAATCCTCTCACCTTATACTCTTCGACGATGACGGCCAACGCGTCGTGGCCCGCTTTGCGTATCTCGTCCATCTCCAAGGTGTGCCTGGCCTGCACAGCCTCATAGCGTTGCCTCTGCTCCTCGGCCTCCCGACGGTGACCTTCGACCTCTTTCTCCAGCGACTCCAGCTTCTCTGTCAGCTCCTCCCTGACCTGGAAATCCAGAGGGAAAGACTTCTGAGAACAGAAGCCATACCGCTTGCCAGCTCATCGTTGAATGGAACTTTTTCATAACAAGGCTAGCCTCTCTGAATGACATGATCAAACTGACCTACTGTGTACTGACCCTAACTCCCTTGGCCATTTCACAAGGAATCTGATCGGCCCTGAGCAGATGCATCCCCTCATCGGTTGAACAGAGCAGTGTTCTTCGAAAGTGTTCATTTCACTGGGTAATGCTTGTGTTTCGTGGTCGTTTGTGGACCAGGGATGCGCAGTTACTTCCAAAGGAGCCTCTGTTGCTAGGAAAATTGCATCCTCTCTTGGTCCAGCTCGGAGCCAACTGAATGCCCCAAAATACTTCATATCAGCCATGTGAAATCCAATGAGATTCTATGGAATTTACAAACCCTTGAAGGTGAGGGTTACATGTGCAAGTACGAAATATTGGATTCTTTGCAGTCCAGATTTCAAGGACAGCCCTCAAAATTGAAGTGGTTCTGTTCTTGATAAACACACATTATTTGCTTAGCAAGTTATCTTTGCTTAGCGGCTGAGGGAAATGGATCCACCAACCTTCAGTAGTCTAATCTTCTCTCGTTCGGCGGCTGACAGCCGCTCTTCCATCCGGGCCACTTTCCCAGTCATCTCGGCGGCGAAGACCTCGGTGGAAGATGAGGACCTCTTGATGAACCGCTGGCTGGCTGGGTACTCGTCCATCTCGCCTCGGAGCATGTCCACCTCTTCCAGGTGCTCACCGTCTGCCGACTCGACGTTGTGGTTCTCGACGGGTGGAGGCCCACCGACTGCTCCCTGAGGGGCAACAGAAGTTCATTAAGGGAATGATGCAAAAATTCAACAAGGGGTAATTTGAGCTATCCCATAATACCCTGATAAATCTTGTAAAACCTCGAGGTCGACCTTAAGTTACCTCCTTCACCGCCCCAAGTCCCCAAGCAATTTTGTACAGGAGCTTCTAAAATCTGCAGGCATAACACTGAAAATGCAAGAAAACAGCACGTGCAGGGCCACCAGGATGCCCCTAAAAATTTAAAAGATGAAGCAATTTGGGACATTACCTCGGCTCCGTACAAGTCTTCGTCATCGTCTAGGCTGTTCTTTACAGGCTGGTTCTGGAGTGGTGCTGCTGCTTGGGCCTACAATAAATTGCAGGATGAGATGCCGATTACTAGACGCAAGGACCTCTTTTGAGTTTAACGGCCCTCGAAAGAATCTTGTTCGGTGTATATCAACAGCAATCCTCAACATTTCCCCTCCCCCCACAATGTCCACTTCCATCGCGGTGCTAAATGTAAGTGATAAATCAAAATGATCTGCTCGGGTTGCTCAGTTTGTAATGCAAACTACAGCAAAATCACTGGAAGAAAAAAACGGTCTCATGACTCGTTTTGTGTGATTCAGTTCACGGATATTATACTCAGCAGCAGTACTGACAGAAAAAAAACAACAAACTGCCAACCTGGGCTTGCTGTCTAGATGCTTCCGCCTGAGATGTGAGTTCGGGGGCGGCTGCTACCGCGACCCTCTGGGGCACAGGGTCGGCAAACGGGGGGTCAATCTGGGGCTGGAGGGGAGGCTGCGCTTGAGCTTGGGCCATCAGGAGGTCCGGCTGACCGGCGGCGGGATTCTGGACGGAAGCTAGGTATCGTTTGAAGGGGAATGGAGTCAGGAAACAACCACAGGGTGAAACAGAACACCAAAACTGCTCAGATCATGTCCGATTTCAGTATACTATATATCAAGATCAGATGAAGTGTCATATGCCCGTTTCTGGTTCGGACAGAGACGGCGAAATGGTTTGAAAATGCCCAGCGTCTACCTGAAATTGTGCTGTTCATCCCTTTGAAAAACGAGTATTAAAATGGTGAGGCGCCTAGAATTTTGTTCTGCTTAGTGATGGAGTACACCTTTTTATGTAAATTACTGTTTGAGTGAATGGAATGACACTTGGCACTGCCCTGAAATAGTGCTTAGCAAAATTTTCAGCAACAAGAAACAGGATCTTTCTCCTAACTGTTAAGCAGCGCCATGAAATGGGGTCTGTTGATGGTGGTGTCGTCAGTTCATCACCCTCTATTTTTAAAAACTGCCCGGAACAAGGGAAATACAGTTGGAGATTTCCCACAGGATCAATTGACAGTGCAACTGACCGACTGCATCCGCATGTCGTCATTCCCAATAAACTCTTTCCTCACCGATAGCAAAGGATGCCCAAGGTGAGGGACTGGCCTCCACGCCTGGCCCCGGCACTTGCTGGGCAAGCTCGGGGGGAGGCGCCACTGCCTCCTCGAAACCACCAAAGTCGCCCCAGTCATCATCCATTCCACCCGCTTCTACCTAGAAAATTGGGGAATACAGACATTGAAATCTGTGTTGACATGGTTGTGAGTCACAAATAGAGGCTATCCCCTTTGTATTCTTTCTCTTTGGGGTCAGGCCTTGGTGTGACCGGAACAAAAAACAAACAAGAACTAAAGTAATTCAATCATAAAATATCAACTATATAAGGCCCATATATTGTAATTTAGGGAAGAAAGGAAGAAGCAGTGTGAACCCCGACCACATTCCATTTCCCGGTGTACAATTTTACAAAGAGATTTGGCATTATTTTCAAATGACTTTTCTGACAAAATTGGAAAGGAATCTTTGTCTTTTCAATCTTTGGATTTTTTTTTGACAATGTTTGCAATAAATAACCTTCAGCATGTTCAGTTGACTGAAATTACGGAAATATTATTAGGCCACGAGAATGAAAGTTTTAGATTTGCGTCCATCGCCTACTTGCTCCAAAACTCCCCGCCAAAAAAATTCATTACTTACAAAAAATTTAATAATTTTCACAAAAAAGGTTATTAAACAAAGATTTAAAATCCCAAATCACAAAGCACCAGTAAAAGGGTATCAAATGCACATACCTAGGTACCTACGCATGCCTACCTTGCTTACTACAAAAACGATAAGCTCCTAGGCCTAAAATCTCCTAAAATAGACCTACATCATGCATACGCATAGCTCCAAACTGGGGGCCAGTCTATTGGACTCCCTCTGTATATCCTAGGCCCCACAGCGGTCCGTTCAAAACGTGGGGACTCAGCGAAAATGTCTTGTAAGTATGAGAACCTTTTTGTGTGTATGGATCACTCACCCCATCAAACCACCGATGTATTACTTTGGGCGATTTCCAGCACATAAAAGTCTGTGAAATTTTGGTTTTGATTTGGGTCATTCATTTTCTACAGCGACTAACTCCCGATCACTGACACAGTCGGGACGGTCACTATACATGCCATCTTGCTTAAAGTAAATAATGAATAATGAAAAAACGCCTCATGCTTTTCCGAAATGTTCTGCATGCAAATCTAAAACTTTCATTTTTACGGCCTTAGGCTTAGAAAAAAATTGACGTCAGGACAACAACATTAAATCAACATGATCATCTTTTCCAAGAGGCTGATTAAATTTCGAAACATGATTTCTAGACTGTAACTTTTAAAATAAAGGCACTGCTCAGACTAGCTGACTTCTCAATACACTGTACTTGCCTAGGCCCACGACAACAGCAACCTACATGTAGGCGCCTACCAGTACCATGCCTACCTGGGCTGGCGGCTCGGCCGCTCCTGGCGCGGCAGGCTGCTGCTGTGCCGCCGCATTCGGCATATTCGAGAAGTTAGCCCAGTTGTCTGCCATTTTCACCAAATAAAACGTGCTGTTCGTCTCGCTTAACTGCTCCTCACAGGCCAACAAACAGACTTCACGGCCCTATTAAGTGAAAAGTGTCAAGCAGTGGAACAATTATCCTTAAAAATGGCTAAAATCGGCAATATTATGAGCCTCAAAGTCAGTACTGTAAGCGGCCATTTTGTCGGGGGGAGTGTGTGTGTGCTTGCTACAAGTTCATAACTCCACTCAGACTATTGAACAGGCGCGTGATATAAAAAGTAACAAATATTTCTGTTATCGGTATCAAAAGGCACAATAAAGCACAAGTACTTTCCAGTGTAAAATAGTATGAAAATAAGAACTAAATTCTGGCAGCAGCAACGGTCTGTGCAAATGAAGAACAAAGTTTTTTTTTCATCATTTTGGTCGACACGCCCCCCTCGTAAAACCCCAAGAATTTGGAAAATGAAACTTACGGGGATAAATTTATTTCGAAGTTTATTTGACTACCCCGTATCCTTGAGTAACAAATCCTTTATGCTGATTTTTTTATAAGTAAATAGTTGACACAGGCCTTTATGTTTTCATTATTGTTGAATGTCCTTGATTCCACACAAAACGGTACTAAATTTTAACAATTGGCGCGCCATAAATGGACAATGGACACAAATTAAACTTGTACTAGTCTTATAGTTAGTAGCTTATTAAAACTGTTTTTCTTAGGAAAAAAATGTGTGATTATCATTTCATGTTTAAATTCCTCGGCGTTGTTATGTAAAAATATCTCCATTAAGTTGTGGAAATGTTAGTGAATTTCACCACGAAAAAGTGCCCCGATTCGTTGGAATAATTACGCGCGATTATTTGGAGAAGTTTAGTATGAACAGTTAAGAATGTAGTCTGAGGCCACTGATTTTCAAGAGGCCATGTGGGAAATAAACCGTAGAGGTGAACAGGAAGTGTTTTCTGCACCATTGGGTACCAGATTAACACCTGATATTTTTAACATCGAGGACATCGACAAGGTCGCCTTGCCCACCAACTGGTCTCGATGGAAGACAACGGGTCGCGAAGGAGATCGCAGAAGGAAGCAGTTTTTCAAACAACCCTGTAGACTTGAGATAAGTAAGAGCTACCAAACAAAAATATGGTAAGCACGAACGATTTTATGGTATTGAATGGGAAATCAGGCCCGCTGTTGTGTGGAAATTTGTTGTGAAAACGGAAGTCTGTTTGTGGGCCTACATCATGCGTTCGACTCATGCTCGTAGTGCCGGTAGTACACTGGACGAGCATGATGAGCGAGGCCAATGTAAATTACTAGCACATATTGGCCCATTGATAATGCACACTCGGGGCCTCTGTAACGTTACACGTCATAGGGCCTACTTTCGCAAGGTAGGCCTAGCACAGCATTTTAATTGGCGCCCTCAGAGGCATGTGCACGGATCTGTGAATGACAAAAAAAATCATTTGCCCTAGTAAGGCCATGAGCATGGTGAGAATGAAGATCCCAGATTTCCGTCCAGACAATTTGGAAAACCCATGCTTTTTTTCATGATTCATAATTCATTAGTCATGATTAGTTGGTGTACATACCGCACATCGATATCGTGTACCTTGTACGCATCTATTCTCTGATCTATGCAAAGGGACAAACCTTGAAAGTAGACAAGCTTGCAGTCCGTCTTGCATCCTGCCATTTGTAGCCATTTTTGACCATTCCCGACAGGAAAAAATAACTTTCTGGAAAATAATGAAATTTGTTGGCGGCTATTTCTGCGGTATGCTGGCGGTGGACGGAAATCCGGGATATTCATTCTCATAACCTAAAGTTAAGGTACCTTCACAGACACAGTCTTAAAGAAAATTAGCATTTAATTTAAATGGCTCCGTGCCTTGGGCCTGGCCTAATAAGTAACGTTACACCATTTAGTGGCCATGAGGATAGAAGTTGTAATGTGCATGACAATATAGTGGCCAGGTCCCTTACTTTGCCACTCACTGTGAAAACCAATCAGATTTGACAATAGGTGGCGAAATTAGGGATCTGGCGACTAGACGATCACGCGGGGGGGGGGACACGCATGTTAGGTTTGCGTCCTGAAAATTTCAAAAACACATGAGGCATATTTTCCACTTTTCATTATTCATTATTTAATTTCAATCCCCAAGTACAGACGCTTTTTGGAAAGAGTTCCACATACGGACAACACTTGGTGCCTCTGTGCACAAACCTATGACACTTGGCTGAAAAAATATAAGTGTTATCTAAATAAATGCTTGACAATTTTCTCAGCTAAATTTCACTTTTTAGGACATGTTATCACTTTTTGATGGTTCTTCATAAGTTCATGGATCAGGTCAAATAGGGATCATCACAAAAAAGAGACCTGCAGTAAAACATGCATATAAAACGTTCAAGCTGATCCGACATACAAAAGCCATGTAGCCTTAGCTAACGATNCGCGTTTTTGAAATATCTTAAATGGTGTATTGCATTGTCCCCTCTTCACGAATCATTTGTCACCCCAGCTACTGAAAAAAAGTAGCGCACCAGGTTTCACGGGCTAGTATTAAGTCGCTTCCTACTTTCGCAAGGTAGGCCTAGCACAGCATTTTAATTGGCGCCCTCAGAGGCATGTGCACGGATCTGTGAATGACAAAAAAAATCATTTGCCCTAGTAAGGCCATGAGCATGGTGAGAATGAAGATCCCAGATTTCCGTCCAGACAATTTGAAAAACCCATGCTTTTTTTCATGATTCATAATTCATTAGTCATGATTAGTTGGTGTACATACCGCACATCGATATCGTGTACCTTGTACGCATCCATTCTCTGATCTATGCAAAGGGACAAACCTTGAAAGTAGACAAGCTTGCAGTCCGTCTTGCATCCTGCCATTTGTAGCCATTTTTGACCATTCCCGACAGGAAAAAATAACTTTCTGGAAAATAATGAAATTTGTTGGCGGCTATTTCTGCGGTATGCTGGCGATGGACGGAAATCCGGGATATTCATTCTCATAACCTAAAGTTAAGGTACCTTCACAGACACTGTCTTAAAGAAAATTAGCATTTAATTTAAATGGCTCCGTGCCTTGGGCCTGGCCTAATAAGTAGCGTTACACCATTTAGTGGCCATGAGGATAGAAGTTGTAATGTGCATGACAATATAGTGGCCAGGTCCCTTACTTTGCCACTCACTGTGAAAACCAATCAGATTTGACAATAGGTGGCGAAATTAGGGATCTGGCGACTAGACGATCACGCGGGGGGGGGACACGCATGTTAGGTTTGCGTCCTGAAAATTTCAAAAACACATGAGGCATAGTTTTCACTTTTCATTATTCATTATTTATTATTTTATTTCAACCCCCAAGTACAGATGCTTTTTGGAAAGAGTTCTTCATACGCACAACACTTGATGCCTCTGTGCACAAACCTATGACACTTGGCTGAAAAAATATAAGTGTTATCTAAATAAATGCTTGACAATTTTCTCAGCTAAATTTCACTTTTTAGGACATGTTATCACTTTTTGATAGCTGTTATAACATTTTAAGGGAAGATTAGTGCCGTCCGTATATGGAACAGTTTTCCACTGTTCAAGTGCACTGCCAGACTACAACCAATTTCCTTGCTAAGGGATGAGCTACATATACATGTTGGTTCTTCATAAGTTCATGGATCAGGTCAAATAGGGATCATCACAAAAAAGAGACCTGCAGTAAAACATGCATATAAAATGTTCAAGCTGATCCGACATACAAAAGCCATGTAACCTTAGCTAACGAAGGATGAAGTGCATAAATGTGTTGTTTTAAATACAGCTTCCAGAAGATTCAGAACTCAGATTTTTGTCATTTGGTGTCTTTTTCTTACAAATAATAAAATTTTTGTAAATAATAATTTTTAGGGGGCAGTGGCGTCCGGGCATGTGGGTGGTGGATGCAAATCTACAACTTCTTGTCTCATGGCCTTAGGCCTACGACATTAATTTTAATCTTCAAAAAAAATCCATATGGGAATGCTTGAAGATTTTAGATTAATGGGCCTGGGGCCTACTGCCTTTTTTTCTGAAAAAAAACTCTGACATCAGTTTTTAGACAAACTTGCCAACCACATTTGGTGGTCATAGGCTATTGTCCAACTTGTCCAAGAATCATTAAAATCAGGGAAATAATAATTAGGTGTCATTAGTGAAACTGGTATATATATGTAGCTAATTATTTGGAGATGACTTTGCTGCCTTGAGCAGTAGTTGGGCATTCAAGAAATGAAGTGGTAGGTGTTAAAAGCACAAATAAGTCAGTTTGTCATTCACCTTGTTTGAATTAAATGCTCAATTGGCCAGTTCCAAGTATGCACATGTTGCCCCGGTAACCATTCCGAAATCAGACTAAAGTGCCCAGACTCGGCATTAAAGTTTAGCAAAACTCGCAGTGTTTTTCTAAGTCTTTCTTTGCTTGCTTATCTAACTGCTCTAGGTAGCATTACCAATCAAATCCAATCTTTCAGTAACACACTATTAAAAGAATCGGTTTGTCTTCCCTCATCTGAGGTTAGATTACAGGGGAGATCTGTTATCATTGTCAAATTTACAAAACCGCCAAGTTATATCAGTTAATCGCTGTTGGTCCGGAACATGCCAAACAAAGAAGAATGTTTCGGATTGTAGCTAATTAAAGACAGACGGACTAAATATAGAATGGAAGCAGCGGCTTCTTAAAAAACTGCATCTTATTGGACGACATCAACTGTATATTTTTAGAATCTTATCACCTGCTGCGTATTGTAATCGTATTTTCATTGAAAAGTTGACTGTTGGGATTTAACTTTGTGAAAATTAACTTCAGCAGCATTGATGGTAGGTGGATAGTTGTATCTATTGTAACAACGCATCTTTTTGCACCTGTAAGAGAAAGGAAGAAATTGAGGAATGTCTTTGCTTTTGTAGGTGGCTCTAATAATGCAACCATTTGTCAGATATTAACTTATTAAAAGTCATGTTTGCCCAGTGTTTATTGTGTAATTTTCACCCAGAAAGATAAACATGTGGGGCTGCCCTATAAAACTTGGAGATGGCCTGGCAAAGTCCATCATTTGTCTGGTCGTGCTAACCTGTGCTGAGGGCAGTGTGGCACTGTTCGGTTCCTAGGGTTCACACACGTATGCATACATATACATTTGGACAATTTGCACACAGGGTCTGGCAAGTTTGAATAATTCAGACAGCACTGTGCAGCTTATCTTCATTGTACGTGTCCAAGGAACATTCCCCAGTGATTCCCATGTGCAGGCCTAATTCTGGTCATGGCAATTTTTGTGTGTCGGGCTTGAATCAATTAGCTAGCATCTGAAGTGTTGCCTATGTGACTTTCCTGCCCTGGTGTGTGTTGACTTTGCAAATTTGAAGCAAATAAAGAAGGGCTCAGTTTTTGTCACTCGCTGACTGAAAATTTGAAAGAGCCTGTCGGCACTTGCCTTAACGTTGAAATGCCTGCGTTTGCCGAGGGAGAAACTGCAGTGGACATTCAGGAAAAGCCTTTAGAGGAGGAGACAGATCTGTGGACCATGGTAAGTTTGCTGTGTGGAAGTGAAAAAGAGAAGGCACCGTTTTCGGACAGTAAGTCGTGCAGGTGAGAAATTCCTCTCACCTGATCTGAGGAAGGACAACAAGAGCTTGCTGATAATGATCGTCTCCTGACAGCCAAACGTTATATTTTTGTTCTCTGTGTTCATTTGCAGGCGACGAACAACAATGCCTTGGTCTCCATCCCGGAATACTTCACGGACAAGTCCATTTTCATTACGGGGGCGACCGGTTTCATCGGCAAGGTCCTGGTGGAGAAACTGCTGCGGTCGTGCCCCACCCTCAAACAGATCTTCCTTCTCGTCAGGCCCAAGGCGGGGCAGACTGCGAGGGAAAGGCTGTCTGTGATCACCAAGTCAAAGGTACGTACCCACTCTGACACCTGAGAAAGCTGTTTGAAGATCCAGTTGGAAGGATGCATGAAAGACGACGAACAACAAAAACAAGTGAAACTTGTTCTTAAAACTAACTTCCTTCAAATTGTATGGTACAGTGGTCCAGTGGTTTGGGTGTCACTCCTTCGTGATGGCGTGAGTTCATGGGTCATTCCCTGGATACCTCAGTGCCTGTGTTCTTTAGCTCAAGACATGTCACTGCAACAACCTACCCAGGACTGCTTAATGAGTACGTGAGGTGGTAGAGAGCAGACTGGACGGATCTCATGCTGCTGCAGAAAATCTTGTAGCCTTGCAAACAGAGATGAATAATGAAACCTTTGAATACTGTGGCAGTTACGCTGTTATTTAAAATTTGTCTGAAATTCTTAAACTGCAGCTGGAATCTCTAGCATGCATCATAGGGAATACGATTTTGTAACAAGTGTTTAGAGAAGAGTTTTGGCTTTATTAATACAAAGTAAACCCTTAAAACTCCTTGAGGCTGACTTCTTTTGTTTGGTTTGATTGTAAATTCTCACGTTTGGGTTGCATTGTTGTTCTTTGTAGCTGTTTGACAAAATCAGGGAGGAGAGCCCCGAACTCCTGGACAAACTGGTGACAATAGAGGGTGACATTATGGAGCCCAACCTCGGCATCTCGGAGGAGGATGTTGCTAGGTTACAGGAAGAAGTTCACATTGTCTACCACAGTGCGGCTACGGTGCGGTTTGACGAGAAACTTGGGTCAGTCATATAAAGTGATTTCTTTTTTTTTATGTAAGAATTGGTAGCCAATGTCAACCTGTCTATTACTTTGTGTTACTGGCCTCATTTTAGGATGGAGGTAGACGTTGAAACGATTAGCTCTTCCATCCAAGATGTGGCATAATGTATCTGAGACAAAAGTATTGCAGATTCTTTGAATCTGTTGTCAAATAATCGAGAATTCTCTGTCGGAGATGTGTGATGAAAACATTTATTCATGTTATGGCAATGAGCTTGAATCTTTTTAACGGACAGATTTCTTAAGACAGCCTTAAGCAGCTTAAAATGTGCATGTATACATGTCTTTTAAACACGGGGAATTCCAGAAATTAGGGGTCCAATTTTTTTTTGAGTCCCTGTCACATCTGACATATAAGTTCAGAACACATTTTCTAATTTCCAAGAGTGATGACTCAATGCAAATTACCTGCCAAACAAATAGTAATAGTTTGAAATCAATTCCGGTGCTATTTCCATGTCAAATAACAAAGGTCAGACGTAACAGGGACATAAAAATGTCACACTTTTGGACCCCTAATTTCTGGAGTTACCCACAGTCATTGTGAACATGCATTCATCTTGTTTTGCACAGCCCACACATGGCACCCGATTAACGATAATAGGACAAGATTTGGAAATGGATTATGATAATAAAATCTAAGTTTAGTAACCTAAAAGGGATTAGAGATTTGTTATCATCTATGCTTTAATCCCTGGATAAGCTACTTCCAAAGAAGGTGAGATCTCTATCTTGCCAACTCCGTGGTTAGAAACCAATTGTTAAAAAATTGTCACACTGCACATCGAAAGATCCAACGCAGTTGTGGTCGAATGCAAAATAAAGGCTCGGCCTATCGCTGATAGGGGTGGCTATTTCTATGCCAGTTTGTTTGTTTTAATGACAATGAATGTAACATAGATGTATACTCATGTACAGTAGCTCAAAGTTCACCCACGAACATTCGACAAGGGCAAATGAATATAGCTGGTTCATTGTTGCGTTTTGTAGTTATAAATTAAATTATTTTTTTTTTTGAGCTAGTTTAATACAACATGTAGAAAAGGGTGTTGTCGGTCACCAGGGAAGGGAAGCATTATAGATACACACATCATAATGTGTGAACTTTTCCGAGTTTGAATTCAGTTGTGTAATCTTTGGATGCATAATGTACAACTTGCCATATGTACATTGTATACGGAGGCAGTTTATTATCAAGTGACACATGGGTCATTCTAGAAATTAGGGGTCCAATGTTGTGTGTCCCTGTCACATCTGACATGATTTTTGTAAGTTCAGAACACATTCTGTAATTGCCAAGAGAGATGAATTAATGCAGATTACCTGCCAAACAAATAGAAATAGTTTGAAATCAATTTACGTGATATTTCCAAATGACACAGGTCAGGTGTAATAGGGACACAGGAATGTCAAACTTTTGGACCCGGAATTCATAGTGTGACCCACATGTGACCCACTGTTTCAAAACCAGGCTGAAGTAGATAACATCGATTCCCCCGAAGTAATGAAATTTTCCACTGCTCGTGTTCATTGAAGTTCCAAGGTTTTCAAAGCCATGGAAGTCGGTGATGGTTACTTGATAAAGTGGTTAAAGTAGGCGACGGTTACTTCCTAAATTGCCATGCTGATGACACCGTTTTTGTCCTTTTCTGGCAGTCTTTCTTTGAAGCTGAACGTGGGCTCCGTCCAGAAGATGATAAAACTCTGCCAGGACATGAAAAACCTGGAGGTGCGTTTTATTGTGCCTCAGTTTGCCTCTTTGGACACTCTTTTCAGACATATTTCTCAAAGTATAATTCAAAGGGCTATATTTTAAAATTTCCAATACTAAAAATGTAAACATAAAATATATGAGTACATGTAATAGTGACAATATGGGATATTGACTGCTTGAGAAAAAGACAAGTGCCAATTTGCGTCATTGAAGTTGGGAAGTAAAGTTTCACATCTATTCTAGTTGGTGTGTGTTTAATTTCATGAGTTTGTTATTTAAATGAATTTTTTTTAAATTAAAGGTTTTCTTGCATGTTTCGACGGCGTACGCGAACTGTGACAGAAAGCAGATCGAGGAAGTGGTGTACCCGCCGCCCATGGACCCGTACAAGCTCATGAACGCCACAGAGTGAGTAACTTGAGTACTTTCCTACCCTTATCAGAAGTCGAGTGGTAGAGGTGTCTGTACCAGCAAGCAGCTGGTTGTTGGGTTCGAATCCCACGTAAGCAAACATTGACAGTTTTTCTCACAAAGTTACATGTAAAATAGCACAAAGTCAATAATTTTAAAGAAGTGAAAGGCAAAAGCCCCACCTAGAATGCACATTCTTGTTCCGTCATTGCAAGGACCACACATAACTATTGATGGATGGTTTTTGCCGGGACCTAAACATTGTGTTGGGTACACCAAATTCCCCACAGTCTGATCGAAATTTTCCTGGCATAAGAAATATTAACCTTGGTGCAGTGCTGGTCCATACTTTCTCAACACTGGGATAGTTGATTGATTGACTCTGGGATGTGATGATTGTAAATTGAAATTCTGCACTTTTGCCCCCACAAGATGGATGTCGGAGGACATGCTGGCCACCATCACTCCCAAGATCCTCGGCAACCGGCCCAACACCTACACGTTCACCAAGGCCCTGGGGGAGTACGTGCTTCTACAGGAGGGGGGCGGGCTACCGATCTGCATCGTCCGACCGTCCATTGTCGGCGCGGCTTGGAAGGAGCCCATGCCGGTACGCCGATTTTTATTGAATCTCCTGGGAGGGCCTTTGTTTAATCTGGACTTCCACTCTGACTTCGGCTTTGTCTCAGCCACAGCCTGTTAATCCATGCAGAAATTTAGAAATGACCTTTGACCTGTGACTTAACCTCATAACTGTTTCCATGTTTTTCATGCACTTTTATAAACAGGGCTGGATTGACAATTTCAACGGGCCAAGTGGACTCTTCATTGCCGTAAGTATGACCCCTTAAAAACAATTTACAGAAATGATATTTGATTATTTATAATTGTCTATGCGTTAATTAGAGCATGTGATCACGTGACTTGATGCGTCATTTCAGTTGGTTCCTGCACAATAGAGGATTTTGGAGACTTCAAGAAGGTTTCAAGCAAAAGACGCCAACAGCGTTTGAGAAAACAGGTGGACGGTACAGCAGATATTATTAAGGATTTATTTTTTGTCTTCTCTTTAGACTGGCATGGGTCTGCTGCGCTCCATGCTCGCCGACTCTGAAGCTGTCGCTGATATCTCGCCGGTGGATTACGTGGTCAACACCCTGATTGCTGCCTCCTGGCATACGGGACTCCACAGGTGGGGGATCATCTCAGAGAGTCAACAAGTCCCATTTCTTTGCAGAGCACTTGATTTTGAACAAGCCGTGTCACCAGCATTCCCCAGCTTGAAGGGTCCAAGTTCAATATCACGGTAGCTCAAAGTACATAAGTACCAGCCAAAAGCTATAAACACGGCATGATACTTTGACCAGAAACCTGTTTTTGATAAGCAGATTTTCCAGGCTAAGCTGGATTCGGGTGAAATGTCACGTTCCTGATGAAAGGTCGACCTCCTTTAAACAGCACTTGTGACACTGGCTTGGAGTTGATGGAAACTAATACCTTTTGGCAGCCGTTATAAAATTCTCTTCCTTTTCTCTACTTCAGACCAGCCACAACGCCCATCTACAACTGCGTCACCAGCTCAACCAACCCCTCAAAATGGCAAGTCATCGGTGAGTCAGCAGAGAAAAATGCAGTAGGGATGGAAAGCTGTGTTGTCAGAGCATGAGCATAGTACTCCAGAAGTCTGGGGTTCGAATCCTCCAAAGTTGGGAGATTTCTAACATAGAGCTGAGCAGCTGTGTTAGCAGAGCACAAATATAATACTCACGAGGTCATGGGTTCGAATCCCCTCGAGGTGTGATACTGGTGAGATAGCCTCTTGTTAGAGCACTTGGGCAATAATCAGGTGGTTACAGGCTCGAACCCTCTCTCGTTTGGAGACTGGTAACACAGGGCTTAGATAACTGTTGGCAGATCACTGGAACAGTATTCTGGAGGCTGTAGGTTCAAATTCGACCTCTGCCAGTAATTTTTCTTGGGAGTTGTTGGCCAAGTCATATTGTCTTTGATCTGTTAAAATGGTATCTGAGAAGTCATATACTTGTATTCAAAGCTAACCTTAATTTTTATTTCTCTTGCAGGCAACATCACACATTACTTCACAAAAACACCCCTTGAGATGGTGTTCAGAAGACCAAATGCTGCATTCACATCAAACCCGTAAGGACTGTTCCATTCTTACCTTAGGGATAGAAATACAGAAATTCACTAATGTGATGATCTTTGACTCAGCTTCTGATGAAGTATTCAAATGTGACACTAATTTAAATGCACACACACATGTGCATTTCTAAACAAGTTGTTAATGTGATGTGCCTACATTTTCATCAGATAATTTATTGAGTCACTCAGGAAGGGCATGTGACCAATTTTCAACTGAATGTGCACAACCTTATGTCTTCCCAAGAGGAGAATATATTTGAGTGTTGGAGTTGAGTGTCCCTTTGCAACAGCAACATTATGCAAATTCAACTTGCTGAAGGTGTGGCTAGATATGCCACCAAGCCCCACCCACTCTTTGCATATTAACTGTCATTGTAAATTCCACCCAATCACTGTCTGTTATTTCAGTATCATGCACACCTACTGGAACATGATTGGCTCAATGGTTCCTGCTTTCTTCATGGATTTGGCACTGCAAGTGAGAGGACAGAAACCAAGGTATAGCCCAGTCTAGCCAAAGTCAAATTTCCAGACCAAAATTTCAGCTGTAAGCATCTCAGGTTCTCCAAAATGTCACATCCGTTTTTTTCAGGACTTCAGGGCCAAGTTGTGACTACTTTACAAGTGAATGTGCTGTTTGTGTTCCCCATGCATTGTTGTGTACTGGAAGGTTTAAATAAGAGAACTTCTTGAGGAAGAAACGGCCAAGTCCCGTCAGCAATCAGTTGTTAATCACTGGACGACTTTGCCCGGTAATCTGTACACATAAGACCCCCCCAGAGTACCAGCACAAATGACCTGTAGTTGACTAAATTGTAGCTTTCCGAGTTTGGCCGGTGTCTGAAAGGAGCACCGACAGTTGATATTGACACAAATTATTTTGCAGGATGGTGAAGATGTGTGACAGAATCTACAAGTCGACAAAGACACTGAAGTATTTCACCACTCACCACTGGGAGTGGAGTAACCACAACCTGGAGGCTATGCAGGCTCTCATGTCCGAAGACGACAAGAAGGTGAACCCCTGTCTCCCCCCCTTCCCCCGGAACCGATTCAAATCACGAACCAAAATCTTCTGTCAGTGTTCCAACCTCACTCCCAAGGCTCAGTAGTAGAGCTAGGTTTCGGTGCAGCCTTTTGCTGAAATATGCAACCCTGAGTACAAGGTTTGAAGGGCAGCACACACTCTATCTTTGTTCGTATTTATTTGTCTCTCGAGCAGAGCTTTTACATAGATGTGCGCCCTCTTGACTGGGAGGCTTACATTGAGACGTATTGCATCGGCACCAAGCGCTACGTGCTGAATGAAGACCTCAACTCGTTGCACATTGCCAGGAGAAACATCAGAACGTAAGCTTGAGACGTTTTTTTGTTTTAGAAAGTTGGTAGAAGATTTGTATGTGTGCATTGAATGGGATCCATTCTTTCAACCTTGACCCCAACTGGGTTCTCTCCAGGCAGCGAAATGCGACAGAATGCAACACAGGTGAAACAAGATCCCTGCTGAGTGCAAGAAATTGCAACAATGGATTTCGTGGCGCCGTAGGGTGCAGAGGATAAGAAGTAGCCCTGGCCCTATCAAGTTAGGGAACGTTTCATAATTACAGAAGGTGGTATTTACTGCGGTACCGCTGTATTTTTGCGGTACCAGCATTAAGCCCTTTCGGGTAACAAGTGCGGTGCCGCTAAAAAAAACAGCGGTGCCGCAGTAAATACCGCCTTCAACAATTATGAAACGCTCCCTTACACAGTGCGCGCTCATGTTGACAGCTAAAAGCAATAGTATTCAACAACTTTTGGACTATCGCTGCAACCCGTTGTATTATAATTAATCAAATTGATCCGTCAAGAGGACCGACTTTTCTTTTCGTTGTAACGTCATCCTGTTTCTGTTTGTGCAGTCTGCGAAACATTCGGTGGATGTTCAACACCGTCTTGCTCGTCCTCCTGTGGCGGGTCCTCATCGCTCGCTCCCAGATCGCTCGCAACCTCTGGTACTTTGTCACCAATCTCTTCTTCAAGTTCCTGCGGTACTGCCGTGCCACAAGCTCCACCCACTAGAAGAGAAGCCCCTCCTGTGATGATGTTAGCCCTACCCATTCTGTCAGTGGATGTTGCTACAAGGAAGGTAGCCCCTCCCGTTTTGACATGGGCTCCTCCTGTGAGGAAAGGTAGCTCCTCCCATTTCCACTGTAGCTTCTCCCATAAGGAAGGTAGTGGCCTGTCTCAATTTCAAGAAAGCTCCACCCTCCTTTATGGGAAGTGGTTCCTCAAGAGACATGAAAAGGGAGTTACCAGTGATATTTAAAATGGTCTCAAGAAAAGCGCTGAAATTTTTCATTCGAAAAGAAACCTAAATTGCTTTGTTGTTTGCACCATTGCAACTGAAAGTGTATGTGCAGCCCAACCCACTGAGAAATTAAGCCCCACCTCTTCACAAATTTCCATTTCTGGAAATAAGCTCCGCCCCTATTGAGTTGTCATCAGCATCAATTTTTTATTCAGACATTTCCAGTGTACGGCACAAAAAAGTCCTCCATGATGAATGACACCCACCCACCTAGTCACATTGCCACATCCCTTTTTAAGGGAACCATTTTTAGCCTAAAGTTAGCCCCACTTATTAAATGTTAAGGGTGGAGAAAATATTTGAGAAATAGTTTTTTGTAATGCAAAAGAGTTGTAAAAAATTTCAGCCACATGCTTATGTTAAATTTACAATTATTTTCTATTTGAAATACATGAACAACTAATTACAAAGGACAACTGACTTTGATACTGGACAACTGATTTTAATGTAGGACAACTGATTTTGATCTTGGATGACTGATTTTGCTGGTTTACCTGTGGAGCTCATTTGTACAAGCACTCGTATTGGATTGCTTTCTTGTATATATATATATTTGTGAGAGAAATTGTGCGGTCTTCAGAGGGACCAAATTGAGTGTGAAGTTAACCCCTTCGCTAAGGAGGACTGCTACTACCGCACCGGTGAGTGAGGATTAGTGCATACCACACATAAAGTCTATTCACCATGCAGCTGCTGGTTCAATGGGGCCTGCTGCTGGACAAAGCCCTGCATTCATGCCAAGGCCCAGCAGTTGTGGTCAAAATATTCTGCCGTGAAGGGGTTAAAGCAGTTAACTCTATAAAAAAATTCTTTGGTGGATGGGTCTCTGCGTCGTGCCACATACTTTTGAATGCGTACGTGTGGGAAATTTCATTACGTGTACTGTGTATATTTTCATGTGCTACAAGATGGAGCTTTTATACAAGTAAGATCAGATTTGGCGATTGGCTGTGTTGTTCTTTGTTTGAAACTCAAGGTATATGTACATGCACTCGGAATTTTCTGCTAGGAATCCTACCTGTTCCATTGTTGGAAAATGTCTGCTCACTGCAAGCCAAGCATCTTCACTAAAGATCAGAAAACAATTGGTTTATGGTTTGCTTTTGTTGTGAGTTTTATCCAGGAATGTCGGCTTTTGTGCAAGCATAGGGTGTGTAACTGACACTGTGAAGGACTCTGGTTACTTGACAAGGGCAGAGTGTCATGGTTTAGCACAGAGGTGTTTGTAAGAGAGTCGCGACATGAATGTCTGAACTGTTGGAACCAAAATGGTGGATTATGCGTCAGTCCACTTGGACAGTTAGCAGACAGTAGGTGCATGCTGTACTGCACACAAAATGAACAGCCATTTTGGTTCCAAAGTCTGAAGTTGGTGCTACTTTCTTTGTAAGCAGCTTTGGATTTAGCAGAGCCGGCAGATTGGGCCCTGATGTTCGTGATTGAGAATATTGGCCTGTTTGTGGATGCGAACAGAATCAGGGACTTATTGAGATGCCTGACATTGTCAAGCATACCAGTTGTTTCTGTTTGCCTCATTTCGATGCAACCAATAGAAAGGAATTGATACATTTTGCCGACACCCGGCAATTTGACAAGTTTGCATTGTAAGGGCCGATTCCAACACATTCTATTTTCAGACACACTGCAATGTGTGCCTGGTGCCTGAATGGTAAAAGAGATTATTGGAGTTTGAAAAGAAAAACCACCCTTTGCACTTAAGTGCCCATGGACAGCTTGCCG
>NW_019091372.1:1560958-1592141 GCF_001949145.1 Acanthaster planci
ATCAGCAGGCAGCATCCTTGCTGGAACGTCTCTCCAAAAGCCCAAGGGTAACTGGATACCTGCGAGGGTAGACTTGATGATGGTATTTGCAGTTGTTTTTTTTTTTTGGGGGGGGGTTGTATGTTACAGGCGATGCACTGCCTTTGTATCGCGATAATTTCGGTGTACCCAATGACCAGGATATTCAGTCTCTAGCCAATGGAGATTCTATCACTCCAAGAAAATATTAATAGTCAGATATATTATGATAATAAAATTGTATTATGACTATTAAAATATTTCTGTATACTTATGTATTGCCTTAATAGATGTACATGTGTTGCCCTTGAAGAAAAAAACTTATACTCTTTATCTAAAAATACAGATTATTTAATCGTGTCTGACTTTTGTATTTAGCCCTAAATTGAAGATCTTTGTACGAAATACATGTATTGTTTTATAAAGCCAGTAAAAATCTGATGAAATCAAGAGAATTGAAGGAGTCCCAGAGCGACATTAAACATTTATATAATTTAGTTAACGTAAGTTTGTCATATTAATTTTGATACTTTGATGAGGAATTTCGATTTAGGAGTAACATTTTCATTCTAAGATGTCCGTTCCTGTTTCTTGGACGTGGCGTTGGTATTTATTGGTTTCTTTGTTCCCAGTACTTCAATTGTCAATATGCAGCTTTTGTGAGTTTTAGCAGCTTTTTTTGTGGCCAATAACCGCCTCGGATCTTTTCGTTTTCTTTGCCTGTGCTGATACCAGCTGAGTCTTTGCAGTTGATTTGTCATCTAGCATTCCCTAGATTTTTTCTTTTCCATTATGAAAATGCCCTGAATAAAACACATGTATTGGACGTATTCAGGAGAACGCACAGAAGACTGATGATTTTACTTCTTGGGTGAGTTTGTTTGCGGTAAAACAAACAATAAATCTTTTTCATGTCAACTGTTGTATACCTTGAGAAGTTCAAGGTAAGATGCCGAGTGCACCAAAACTTGTTCTCACCTGGTGTTTAACTTTAAAGGGCAGTACAGACAAAATTCCCTGTGGTTTGACATTTTTTTGTGTTCAAAAGAATTGAGCAGTGAGAAGCCTATGAGGATTCTGTACAAGTTTATTAAGGATAGGGCAAAAACTGCCAAAGTTTCTTTATCTTTCTGGAAATTTAATGGCAGATATACACAGAAGCAAGTCCGTTGTTTTCTCACTTGAAATTAATTTTTTTACATGTTTGTGCCAGCAGTGTGCAAATGGATTAACAATTTCAGTCAAATTTGATTACTCAGGCCAAAAAGAAAAGCAATTTACGGTTTAACTTGAAGAGAACTAATTTTTCAACCAGATCCAATAATCCTTCCTTTTGACAATCACCTTTACTCCACATCAAACAAACCAACCCTCTTCCCTTAAAAAAAAAGAAAAATTTACATTTCCACGATATACCCAATATCAACAAAGAAAATTCAGAACACTGGTTGCTTACATGGCACATGAGAATGAAACTTGACGTATTACGTAGCTCATCTGTGTCTACACGTATACACAATTTAAAGATGTTATCATTTTACATTCTGTACATAATTATGAGACAGATATTCGGCTTGCAGCCACTTTGGGCTTCTCACTAGCATGGATCATAAAACTTCAGCAATTTGTAGCTTGTACTTGGCTAATTTTTTAAACAAGCAAACAGCTGAAAAGCAGTTCTGTAAGCTGCAGAGCCTGAGGTGTGGCAACTACCGCTTGTCTCAGGAAGCTGACCAACATCACTTGTTTTCAAGGGTTGATGATCTTTCTGTGCAGGTTGCTGACGGATCTACTCTTGCTGAAAGTCCTACAGAGACGACCCGAAACAAAGAAAAAGAGGTGAAATGACTTTCAGAGTTAAATTACGGCTGAAAGGAGCCATTTACACAAAAAAACCTCAGTGATACACTGAGAGAAGAAGTTGCCGTCATTGTGGTGGCATCTTGCTCAGGCAAGCTCATTTATTGTTTGACTTGAAGTGTGTGTACATTTTGGCAAGTCGTAACACCTTATTCGCTCAGAGCCGGAACAAAAGATGGTGCGTTTTTAAACAAAATTGACAGTCCCTTGGTACGCATTCACCGCGTAGCCAAGCAGGTTTAAGGCGCGTGGAGCACGCTGAGTACACGCAACGCATTTGGGTCTGGAAAGTGTGGTCTGCGCGTGCACCCTGAACGCTGAACCAGGTCTTTCTTTCGCCAGTGAGGGCGCACTTCAGCTCAGGGCAGATTGGTTGGAAAGGAATTTAAGGGTTGGTAACTCACGGTATTCTCACAGCCGGTTTGATCATGCTCTCTGTCCTGTGGAGACGCACCGGTCCTCTGAAGCTCAGTGGGGGCTGGTTTTCTTGCGTTGAGTTAAGCCTTTCCCTGTCAAAGTCAACAGAATAACTTTTACTGAATCTTCACAATGCACAGATAAAGCGGATGTGCGACCGAGACTTCAACAAAACACATTTTGTAACACCGGTTTCTCAAATTTTTCCAGGCCCCAAAATTGGCTGGACTAAAGGTACGCACCAAATTCAGAAAAAATCCAAAACAGCTCGAGAGCAGGTGAAGTTTCTGGTACAAAATTCTATGCCCCACCAAAAATAAAAAAGGTAAAAGGACTTGTCCCCCGACTCCAAACAGGTAGGGACTACAAGCTCACCCCTTGGTATGGTTCCTGCGCTTGTTTGCTGCTGACGCTGTCAGTGACATGTATGCTGGTGTGGGTTTTCGCAAACCAAGAGCTGAAAACAAAAAAAAACCTTGATAAAGTAGGCATTGGTACCGGCCAAAAATCTAAGTCGTTGCAGACATATCCCTCCGCTGCATGGATACCATTCTATTTTTAGATTGATTTGCATATGCAGCTGGCTACCCTTTGGCAATTGACTTTAACAGTAAGTAGACGAGCGCCCTCTGTTGGTCCAATATGTGAACAATCGAGCAAAATCATAATACATGTTAATTGTTTTCCCACAGAAAGCAAATTACCGATGAGCATGTGACAATGTCAAGGGCACAGAGAACATCTTTTGGGGCAACGTTCCTACCTGTGGGCTGGTCCGACATCGACGGAAGGCCAAATCGGTGCAGGGTCTCTGCATGCTTTGCCTCGTGGAATGGGAACGTCCGTTCGCCGAGGACTCCTTGGGACTTGCTGCGGCGGTGCAGCGGGGCCATGTGCTTGGTGAATGTGCCTCGGCGCTGACAGCTCCTGGAGTTGAAGACGAAAGCAGATGTTGGTTAAAAAAATTCAACAATTTTGTGAAAAAAAAAAGACAATAAATCCAAGACTAAGAAGTTCGGTTTCAGGGCAATGTACCTTTTTGCCTTTGATGTTGACTGGTTCCCACTGCATTGGTTCTCCGTAGGCCCGTAATTGCTGACTCGATGCTGTGCCTCGCTACGTCTGTCCTGCAGCTGGGGGGAATTGTTTGTCAAGGCAGCGAGGGGAGCCCTCTGTTGGTCCTTTACTTGCAGTCTCTGTGGGGTCGCCAAGGCCTCTGCATAGGACATGACGTGACCTGCAAAAATGTAAATCAGCACAGATCAAAACTGAAGAATTTTTCATCACAAGAACACACTAGCATTACGAGCTTTGCATGCCATGAACATATCACTCAAACTTATTATCCCACTAAGGTGATCCACAGACTTTAGGTTCTATTTTCCAAAGATGAATCTGCAGAAAAACGATTACTGCAAAGGAAGCTGGTTTTAATTTTACAATGATTTACACCTTCACAATTCATTTGAAATGGTAGTTGATTCCAAACAAAACTTCAGAACTATTTAAAATCTGCTATATATGTCCCAAACAGATTTTTCCAGAAGGTCCAAGTCAGTTTGAGACAGCATCGTGGACAGACCTTTACCTGTGACTGGGCTGATCTTCAGGTTTGGCAGAGCATTCTCCGAGTCAAAGGATATCGCCCTGGCAACCGGTTTGTCCGGACCCTGATAGGTGCTGCGATGAGTTGACTCTGAGCCTTCCGTGGAAAATGTGGTGTTGAGGGAGGATGATCCCAGTTGGTCAGTCTCAATTTTGTGCAAATTGTCCATGCTGGCATTGTCGGTAGGCTTTGATTGCATTGTAGCATTGGTGGCCGGGGATTGTAAGGGCGCGACACCCTCCGTTTCAAATGTTTCCGTCAGGTTGCATTTCGGTTCTTCGGCTGTTTGCGACAGAAGATCGGGTTGGTCTGTTTGTTTCTTGGTCACTGTCTGGCCAATGCGCTGTGGCACCCCTGGTCCAAACCTGGTGTTGCAAACGATCGGAGTCCTCCCATTCTCGGTGCTGCGGGTGACAGCGCCCACGCTCGGGGTGTGCCGTACAGCACTGCCAATTGGCTGGAAGATGTCGATGTCGGGGTTTGCATCGCCCCTCCTGGCAAAGGGCGTGGCTGCTCTCGGGGTTTGGGGGCGTGCTGCCATTAAAAAAAAAAACAAAGCAACAAAACAACTGCTTATAGATGCCTTTTTCTGCAAGAAGCTTGTAGTTACATCTCTGCTTGTGCTTTTTATGTTTTATTTCCTGTTGAGAAGTCATCACAGTTTTGGATCACAACAATTCATGCCCAAAGACAAAAGTCTGCATGATTGAATCACACATCACAACCAAGTAACCACTGTGCAACAAATTTGGTACAACTTTTCCACCATTATCCATACCTCGGTCAGCCGTCGGCGATCTGTTTTGCGTTGGCGTCGGCATTCGTTCAAAGAGTACCGGGTTCTGGTTCTTTGATGGTGTGTTCTGGCGTCTGGCCGGAGTACGAGGTGACGACCTCTGCCCCAGATTTTTCCTCGGTGATTTTGAGGGTACTACTGGCATAATGCAGACATTAGGAAACACAGAAAAGAAACTGTACATGGTTTGGAATGAAAACCGCGGACCTTTGTTTTGGGAGCAGGACATTTTAAATGAATTGCGAATTATTAAAGAATAAAGTAAAGTATATTTTCGGTTCGTGGAAAACCACGTATCACTTGCTGTCTGCTGTTCTTTCTCACTGGAATTACTTTGGCCATCATTGCTTTGTGTAAGACGACAGTCACCATATGCACTTTACGTCCAGGGTGGGTTTAAGCAGTACCAAGAGCCGACAGGAGGACGTAATCTTTAGAGTACTTTGAGACTTAGAATTGAAGTTTTGATAGCAGTGTTGAGGATCTTAGGAGCATTAGGGTTTGTGCAATTATTGACACAGCTATCTCATTACCCTTAGGGGTAGTGTCGACACATTTCATGATCGGCAGTTCCAGCAGGTAATTCAGATCCAGATGCTCAGTGACCCCGCTGGGTTTGACCTCTGACCCCTCCGACACGCTCTGGTCGGCCCAGGCAACCTCGCGGTCCCCTTCCACCTGTTTCTGGATGGCTTCAAAATCTGCGGCGACGTCCGAAGTGGCCAAGCCCGATCCCTTCAGTAGGAAGAACTGCCTGCGGACGGTTGCCAGCAGGCTCACGATCAACCTTCATTGCAAGGGAAGATTGAAGTTGATGGAAATAAAATGAGTCACAGGATTGACAGAGAAACAAGAGGATCATAAATAGACACTTTTCAACAACTCCTACTTGAGATAAGAAAAATTTGACAACGGAAATGAGCTTTAAAAAAGTTTTGAAAATATTTGAATAACCACTCAACGGAGTGAATAAGATTTTCAAGACTTAAGAAGACCATTGACATCCTTGGTACAAGCATATGAAGTTTTTAAGTTTTTTACTTCTTTAAAACTGAGCTCAATGAAGTTTGCCGTTCCGCCATTCCACTGAGCCTACAGAATGCTGTGTGACTGTCACAATCAGCGTGATTTTTATTCCAATATTCAAACCAACAAAAAAAGCGCACGTGACTGATTCACAGAATGTGCAACAAAAATCCGAGAGAAAAATTAAACGCCACCCCTGCCCAGCTGTACCTCTCTGAGCTCTGCTGGTGGTTCTCCTGCTGACGGGCAAACCGCTTCAGGTGCTTGATCTGCCGGCGGCAGTCTCTCAGCTCGATCTCAAGGTGTCTGGTCCGCAGACTCTCCTGCAACACCTGGACATGGGCAACAGACAAGACTGTGAACCTCAAGAATTCGTCCTTTTCTATCGAGTATACTCCCACTGGATGGCGGAGTATTTGCAGGCCTGTCCAGACGGGTGATTCACAACAGTGCACGACCAAGAGTATGCAACACGTTGACCAATTACAATGCGTGAAATCAGTCGATGTGCGTTTGGAAAGGATTGACAAATTTCGTGTACTGTGATTGGCCAACGCATTCCAAACTCTTGGTGGGGCACTATTTTGAAACGCCTGTATTGGTATTGTCAGAGCTGCTAGTCGCTATTTGCTCCAAGTGGAAGAAAAGAGAGCCTGTTTTAAGGACTGTCGTTTGGACAAAAGTCAAGCTGAGCATGCTGCACAGGTTCGTGCATATTTACGCACTGATGAGCGCACCCAACCAATTTCAGTTTGAAAGTACGGTCTTTGCTTATTCGTCAGATTCGTGCACAAGCCCAGGTGCGGAACTCTCCACCAAGCTGTTCTTTGCTAGTGAGAGCACATTTCAACCGGATAGAGAAAATTGGAAATGAACTTGACATGCTCTGCGAGGATCAGCTGAGAACCAGTCACGTGCTATTCAACCACATAAACTTTAGCCGATAACCCGGTTTTGCTTAAACATGTCTTATGCAGATTTTTCTATTTGGATCAGTTTCACTAATCGTGGAAGAGGACTTACAGCAGGCATCTCTCCGTCGGCCTTCATTTGACCCTTGACCTTCTCCAGCCACTCCTGGTTGGCACTGATGCGCCCCTCCACAGCCGGCTTGCGTTCTCTGAGCCGTGTCTGCCGGGCATTGGATGCAGCTATATGCCGCTCAAAACGGCCCATTGTCTGCATTGAAACCATGATTGAATTCAATTCAACTTCAAGACCATGAGATATTATTAGCATAACAAAACAATCTTTTAGCGCTAATTTGTTCCAAAGGATGTTGCTGGGGTTTACACGACAGCACTTTATATCACGGGTTTAAATTCGAAACACTTCCTGACCAGATCTCAGCGAGCACTTTCTTATAGGAGCTTAAATAGTTGGACTTCAGGAGAAGACCAGCGCGGTTGTCCATACCTTGTCGCCCTGGGCTGACTCCCCGTAGGCCAGCCGGATTCTCTCCACCATGGTCTGCTTGCGGCTGATCATGACCGTCAGATGTCGGTCCGAGGACTCCAACTCCAAGAGCTCCTTGCGGATGCTGCCTCGCTGAACGAAGACTTTATGCAGCTCCGACTGAAACCTGGAAGAGGAAAAGTCAGGTAATGATGCAAGTTTTTATTTTTACTTTATTACACTTGTCCACTGGCTATTAACCGAAAAATTAAGTACATGTACATTAAAAACATACACGTAAAACAATTGACATGCACAACAGCAAACAGGTAACGGCTGTAAAAAAGAAAATGCCTAAAAAGCCAGGAAATAGCAAGATGGAACTGACTAGTACCTCAACACAGCCATCCTACCACATAACGACCCCCCAAAAAGCAAATATGAGGTGGAAAAGACAGGTACAAAATAAAAAAAAAATAAGAAAAGTGGGAATTTATTAATCCCCAAACTATAAAGGATGCACAACCTTTGAGTTTTGCGGGAACTGAGTACAACTCCTGCTCACACAAGGTCAGTGGTGTTAACATTTTACTCTGATCATTAATGTCCATTTTCTAAATCAGGCAATCCTGAAACCCATTTCAAGTATACTATCTATTAAAGGGGTTGAGCCCCTAAGAAGGGGCTCAACCCCTTTAAATCCCCCCCCCCCACCGGTCCACCAACTACCACCTCTCTTTCCACGAGTGAAAATCAACAAGGGTCACTCTTGTAGCCGGTATGCAGTGATTTGTAATATGTGATATCAGTGTGTGTAAACCAGTGAAGTAAAATCTCTTACTTTTACACAACCGACCCTTTCTCATTTCTAGAAAATACCCGAAGACTTCACATAGCATTTTACTGAAATTCTGGTGGTTAAGAAGTCACCTGTGAATCTCTTCTTCGTTGGCTACGGGTGCGGGCACGGACCGGTCAACTTTGACGACACCCGACTCATATTTCTGCAGCTTCGATTTGAGTTCAGAGACCTGTGTCATGGTACAAGTAGAGTATGTAACCACTTCAGAAAATGATCAGTGAAAATATTTTGGGGAGCAGATCAAGTCCACAAGTGGCAAGACATCCCATAATTCAATTTTTTGTGGTAAGCTGTACAACTACTGAAAACAACATCAACGATTTCAAAATTGTCGACAGAGTTTCAACAGTTTTCTTCAAGAAACTTACTTGAATTTTATTTTTCTCAAACTAAACTGCCAAATCTCTCACCTTCAGCCCTGCCCATCATTGGCATCACGCCACTATTCAGCTTTAAAATGTGCTAGTTCATAAAAGACCCATTCGTCGCACTTGATAACGCTTTCCTTCCCTTATAAAAAGTGTTCCCAATCGCGATACCTCTGTTCGCAGCTCCTCCACAATCTGGGCATAGTGGCTGATGTGCAGGTCCACGTTCACAACGTTCTGTTTCAGCTGCGAACAGAAGAAGGTTGAAATTATTGGACTTGTTACATCAGGTTTTTTTTTCAACCGCAAAGTTGTAGAACCAGTGTTTCAAACACGGCAGAGGGGGAAAATTAAGGTCAGATATCAGATAAATTCTGTTAACCTCACTTGTCCAAACCAACGCGGATGACAGTCTGTGGCCGATGTCGGACCTTGAAAAATGGCACGCTAAATGATGCCTAGAGGCACTTGTGTCAAATATCACTTCTACACATTGTTACTGGGTATCCGTTTCATTAAGAATTCGCCACAGTCTTGCCAAGATCGTGCTTGGCGATCGTCCCCTACCTTGGTCTGTATGTTCTTGGCCCGGCTGGCGTATTTGAGCGTGTTGAGCGTGTCCTCGTAGGTCAAGCCGGATGGACTGATGGCGGCGATCATGACCGTCTGGCAGTTGCCCCCTAGGGAGTCCTTCAGCAGCCTGGTGAGCTTGCTGTTCCGGTAGGGGATGTGCTGACCTTTACTCTGGGAGGAGACACAAAAATAATTTCTTTGGTAACCACCTGCATAGCAAATGGGGGGGGGGAATTTGTCTCCAGAAGGGAAAATAAAAGCTAACACGTACATTTCTCGTACAAAAAGTTGAATAAAAATATCAGAGAGGTAGGTTTTTGCTGCAGGTTTTGCATACACAAACTGACGATACTAGTAAATGCGATATTTCCTGTACCTTGTTTCCGTCAGCCAGGGCGTTGATGCAGTTGCCCAGCGCCAGGAGCGAGCGGTTGATGTTGGCGCCCTCGCGGAAGCGCGCGCCCCGGTTGGTGGTGACGGTGGCCCGCTCTGAGCCGGCCAGGTCGATCAGCGACATCTTGGCGATGCGGAAATTGGTGCTGATGTTGGCCGTCCGGTCCTTCTGCCTGACGAAAACCTGACAAGTGCAAACACAGTGGTAACCAGCGGGACCAATTTCAATGCCAGCTGATAAGCAACATCTGGTTGTGTTTATTCCTTGAGACTGGTGGTACTTGGGCACATAAATTTCCTCAGCAATATTCCCTTCTTTCAATAGAGATAAAAGAGGGCTGTTTGAAGTTACGACCAAAATGTAAGGTGGCTTTCCTGCTGTGTTCAAATTTCATTCCTCACCATTGTCTCTGGGCCAGTTTGTCTCTCAGTCCCTTGTAAAGTTGCAATATTTTTCAGCCGTTCTAAGTTCCAAGAAGGGGCTTTCACTTACCTGGAAGACGGCGTGCGATCTTGAGGACTGGGCGTTGGCGTCTGTGGGGTGTTGTGTCCGGTTGCCGTTGCCAAACTCCAACATGCGGAGGAGCTCCTCCGCACTCCTGGGCTGAAACCGAAAAAATTGATTACGGGTACAATTCCATGTGAATCTTTGCAGGTATGTGTTGCCTACCCCACAGCACGAGCAAAGTTTCAAATTTGAAATCAGTCACTCAAGAAAGCCTATGACAGTTTCTCATCACAAAAGGCTTTCTTTGCTGCGCAGACTTCTTGAATCTTGTGAGGCTTATTTCTGAATTAAGCATCAGCTTCAATTCGACTCTGCTTTGGCCAAGAGCCAGAGATGAAATCAAGGCCCAGATCTCAGTAAAAAGTTTTACCTTGTGAAGTGTCAGTCCACTGACCACGACTCCCTGTTGCGGATCCTCTCTGAGGGCTAGCAGACCAGACGGGGCTAGCAGGTCACGGATGTTTTCATTATACACCTGAAACAAGGGTAGAGGAACAAATCAAATTGACTTTGTACGAGACCATTTCCTCTTTATTGGTAAAGCTTTCTCTAATGATGAACAAAGTTTGAAACGTACCTCGAGATAGGAAACAGCAACGTCGCACAGCTTGTCCTTGGCGATTTCCCCGATCCGTCGGTAGAGGTCCACCATGGTCAGGAAGATGACCCCGGGGTAATCCGGCCCGCCCAGCATAGTGAAGGTCTTGCCAGCCCCCGTGGCTCCATAGGCAAACACTGAAAAGCCATTTAGATACAAGGTAAAAATAACAGCCACACTAAGTGACGTGACATTCGCCAAAAGAACTTTGATATTTTGATAACAGGGTGTCGTGATGTGCCTTTAAACTTGGTGACGAGGCTTCTATCTCCAAATCTATACTTTTTACATTCAACTGCCTTTGAATAAGATCAGGTGACCAAAATGCCTTACAGCATGGCCCAAGGATTGCCAGACAACACCTCGACTTCGGACAAAAAGATATTCACCGGTGTAAATTTGTGGCAGTTTATGGTCGTGGTAGTTTGTGAACACATGAAAAGAAATGCGAGGGAAGATATTATCTCCAAGTTAGGTGTCTCAAAAAGGTTCTTGGGATTACTTGTTCCACTGATTTAGCTTACCACTTGCATTGTAGCCTGCCAGCACGCTGTCCACGATCGTCTTGGTCGTGTTCTCGTAGACATACTGCTGGCTAACTCCTTCTCCGAAGACATGATCAAATGCAAACTTCATATCCTTGTTCTTGCGCTGCATGAAGTTACGTCTGGCCAGGCGGCGACCGTGGAAATAACTCGGAGCGGTGTCCTCCTGAATTGAGGAGAGTTAAAAAGATGTAATCCAAGACACAAAGTTAGTAAGAACTGATCCTTCTGAAAGACATTCGTACACGAATGGTTTTTCTAAATATTGCTTGTTTGAAAATTTAGGCCGTTTCTCAAAGTTAGCCTTACCCGGCTAGGCTCTCCCAAACGTTGGAAGGAAACTTAGGCGAAAAGAAATTTGATTTTACGGAAACGGCCCTCGCAGGCCAATACATGCACACCTTGGGATCAAAGAGCAGGACTTTCTCGTCCAGCATCTGAACTATCGGTCTGGACCCAGACCCACTGTCCAGCTCCGCTGAGCTAGGAGGCCGTATCCGCACCACGACTCGGATGTTGCCATTTTTGGAAGACTCGTTGTTGCTGTTGCCTGATGCTGGCAACACTGTCGTGCGACTGCTCGACGGCCTACCACAACTGCGACTGTTTCTGCGATGGTTGGATGAAGGCATTGTACTTGAGGCGGCTGCTACATTAAGAGGAACTTGCCAAAGAATCTGATTACAATTTCCTCAAGTTAACCTGTGGAAGAAAAACTTACATAAGTTCAAAATACAGGAGAGAAAGAGTACCATAGATCATGGACATCACTGAGGACGAAACATATGAAACTTGTCTAAGTAAGACATGCAAGAAGTGTCTTCTTGACATGTCTGCAATATAAATTTGACATTGGGCATGTGAGGACATGTTAATAACGTTATTAGGCCTGGGCCTACTTTATGATGGCTGACACGGCTAACAAAGTGATTGACCTAGGCCTATGTCACCTGGTTACTCCAGGCATTGATGTCCGTAGGCCCTAGGCAATGCTAGTACCCTTGCAACACTTGCAAAACCCTTTCTAACAGCATGCTTACAGTTAGCCCCACTAGTGTGGCACGGACTCTCACTCCCGATTTATCCTTATCGGGAGTGAGAGTCCGTGCCACACTAGTAGTAGTACTAGTAGTGGGGCTAGCTTACAGTTAATGTACAGTAAGACAGTACCCGACTCAAACGGCAGCAAACACCGACAATATAAATGATTCATTCCTTTTTTATGGCTCCATGATAGACCATGTTAGACCATATACTATAGAGTGCGTGCAACTGCAGTAACTGCAACTAATCACCGGGGCCACCAGCTAACCAGCCACGTACAATGTTCGGCCCTTACTACGCCGCGAGTACGCGGCCTGTGATGACTGATGACACTCAGGGCCGTGTTCGATCGCTTTACGATTCAATTTTTCAACGAATTGAAAATATCATGCCGTAGTACTATACACTCATTGGAAGGATTTTATATATTTCAAGGATATAAGCCCTTACCTCTTCACGATTATCCTTGCTTTTGCCGAACTCTGACGATATTAGTTCCATCAACAAACAGGAAGTAATCTCCTATTTAAATACCCTTTCCTACTTGGCATTCATTCATTCGAAAAATACCGCCTAGTGCGGAGCGCTGATTGGCCTACGGACACACTAGTCATTGTTGATTGGTTAAGCGCTCAGAAGCATTGACTATGGACAGCCAAAGCCATCAAAAATCGTAGTTCAAAAATGATTATCCAGTCTAACTGAAGTGCGCCCTCTCAGGGTAAGAATCAGCAACGTGTGGTTTGGACATCGCGATCGATAGGGGAGCCATCCACCGAAATTCTGTGAAAAAGTGAGCTGAGCCTGGCAGTAAATTTTGCTTTATAAGTTGCTAATTAAGCAGGAACATTCTTTAAAGACAATGGCGTAGACTTATCACTGTCAGGATAGGTTCTCATGTCTTTATAAAATTAATTTTAATTATTTTGCATCCTGTGCATGTTTTGCCTAAAGTGCACGTGCACGACTTTAAGCCTTTACTTTTGCTCTACCTCCATGGTCATACTTAAATTCGAAAAAGAAGAAAACCAATGCACCACTCAATAGCCAGCACAGCATCACGTCTGTATCCTCTTGGGTGAGGCTTTGATGGGCCACACTCGTGGGGCGCCACTGTTCATGTACCTCCCAGTCTCACAATGTCGTCCTTCCTCTCTGATGTGCCCCAAGGCCCCACTCACTTTAGTAGCTGCAGTGTCTGTTGAAACATTTAGTCTTGAGTTCTACCCCCAGAACTGTCTGCCCCATGAGTGGGGCAGACGTCGGACCCCACAGTTCTGGGGGTACATATACTTGAGTTGGTGGCCAAGACTTCACATGCTTAATAATAAAATAATAGACCCAAGCTTTGGTAAGACTCCTAAAGCATGTTGATGATTCTGTGGTTAAGAGGCAATGGACGTTCTTCAAGTTAAAGGCTTAGCCTTACACCAGGGCAAGTCTACTGTGTTATCTGGGTTGATTTTCAAGGATGTGCCAATGTGCCTGCGTTTTTTCCCGCGTGCACACCCAATGGAAAGACACTCCTCAGACATTAAAATTTGTCCGACTTGAACATGACTTTACTGTGCCATTTTCCTTTTGGCAATCCTTTAGCACTGCACATAGCTGCTCATTCGTGCTCATCGTCAGGCGGATCCCAAGAGGCTGCCCATACAAAGCAAAGTCAGCCACTGCTGGTACCCCGAGACATCAAAATGACCAGGAAGCTTCTGTCCCCACCAGTCCTGCTTGTGCATGGGAGGAGGCCGTTGTCTCTTGCTGCGGCATTGTTGCGTCCCAGAGGCATCAGAAGAACTGGTAAGTCACAGGGAGTATTGATGACCGAAGTGTGCAGCCATTTTGAACCAAAAAGCTTAGTGCAAACCGAATGGAGTATGCTTGTGTGTTGGTTGATTCGCTGGTTCTGGCACTTGCTAATGCCTTTGACACAAGTTTATCGTTGTGCGCGTGACTTATTCACTTTGGCACTCCATAGAGGTTACGCTGGTGCCCTCAAGGCTGTTCTTTGTTTTAATTTCATTACGATGATTGTGCACATGCCGTAGTTTACTTGACCCTGTCCTAGTGATGCAAAGCCCTTGCCCTCCAATTCCACCTTGGTAATAACCTCTATTCAAAGTTGAAATTGTGCGTCACTACAAAGTACACCAGGCNAACCCATAATACACCCTATTCACATGGAGGCCATTTTTGATCTTATTCCCCAAATCTGTTTTACATAGTGCAAACCGTTAATTAGGATGGCACCAGACTGTTTTATACTTCCGTGCGTTCCAAGCCTCCCTTTAAATAATTTTCAGAATCTGGCACTGTACAATTCTTTGTCTCAATAATGAATTTGAAATAATTCAATAGAGTAGAGAGGAGTAAATTTGTCATGAAATTTCATTTTATTGCTTTTGTTTGTACTCTCAACATTCAAAAATGAAGAATGAACCTCGCTTTCAAATTCAATATGGCTGACCCCGTGATTAAAGTCTGTTATGCCTCTTGGCATTTCATTTTCTTTCTTACAGCATCTATAAAGTATAGAATTAAATGTTTATAAACTTTGAGTAACAAAGGTAGCATCGGTCATTTAGCATCGTTCATTTGATATTTCATAACCTTCTGACATCTTCCTATTCTTTTGACGTAACACTTTCAAGGGCATCAAGCTCCTTTATAAAGTGTTCCTCAATCCTACAGAATCCTCCCAAATTAACTGATGAATTTGCAAGGATCTGGGATAACTAGAAACTTTGATTTTGAAGAGATTCCGTTTGGGCCGCAAGGTTTTTAGTTTCATTCTTTTTTGTTAACCAGGAAGTCTTCAAATGAAAGAGGAGCAACACGATGAAGATGACTCTACTCCGAGTCATATTCCTGTCATGAAGGAGGAGATCCTTGAAGCATTATCTCCTCAAGACAACCAGGTACTTCATGTCTCTACACTGCAATGCTTCAGTGCAAGAACATTTTTAAACGTACATTTGAGACCATGCTCACCATCGTTCTGTTGTGACACGAACTACAAGCTGGTCATATTTGTCCCTCCGACTGGGTTGGAAGTGTCGTTCAGCATACACACGTTGGCTGTCCCTGTTAACCACTACCAGCCGGGGACTCCGGGATCGGAGCCGTATGGTTTATATGTGTGGCCGGGGTCTCTGAACTCGGACAAAGGAAACAGGGCCCTGTAACAAAAGACCATACNCACCCATAATACACCCTATTCACATGGAGGCCATTTTTTATCTTATTCCCCAAATCTGTTTTACATATTGCAAACCGTTGATTAGGATGGCACCAGACTGTTTTATACTTCCGTGCTTTCCAAGCCTCCCTTTCAATAATTTTCAGAATCTGGCAGTGTATAATTCTACATGTATGTCTCAATAATGAATTTGAAATTATTCATCATAGTAGACTGGAGCAAATTTGTCATGAAATTTCATTTTAATGCTTTTGTTTGTACTCTCAACATTCAAAAATGAAGAATTAACCTCGCTTTCAAATTCAATTTGGCCGGCCCCGTGAATAAAGCCTATTATGCTTCTTGACATTTTATTTTATTTCTTACAGCGACTATAAAGTATAAAATTAAATGTTTATAAACTTGGAGTAACAAAGGTAGCATCGGTCATTTGATATTTCATAACCTTCTGACATCTTCCTATTCTTTTGACGTAACACTTTCAAGGGCATCAAGCTCCTTTATAAAGTGTTCCTCAATCCTACAGAATCCTCCAAAATTAACTGATGAATTTGCAAGGATCTGGGATAACTAGAAACTTTGATTTTGAAGAGATTCCGTTTGGGCCGCAAGGTTTTTAGTTTCATTCTTTTTTGTTAACCAGGAAGTCTTCAAATGAAAGAGGAGCAACACGATGAAGATGACTCTACTCCGAGTCATATTCCTGTCATGAAGGAGGAGATCCTTGAAGCATTATCTCCTCAAGACACCCAGGTACTTCATGTCTCTACACTGCATTGCTTCAGTGGGTTGGAAGTGTTGTTCAGCATACACACGTTGGCTGTCCCTGTTAATGTGAATTTTTCATCAGCTGAAGTAATCAATAACCAAACTAAAAATCTGGCATTCTGCCAGGCGGCATAAAAGTGCCAGTCTTTGAATTATACAGTCTCGAAGTCTTTGCGGAATGATTGAAGGCTGACAACTTGAGGCATGTGGGAAAATGCCATTCCTTTTTGAGAGATAGAGACAGTGTGTTCATTACTTTTTCCCAATTTTCCTCAGGTCTTTATAGATATGACCTTTGGAGCAGGTGGTCACACGAGGGCGCTTCTTGATCACGGTGCTGGCACTGCGCGGGTATATGCATTAGACAGAGATCCAGCAGCAAACACGTTGGCCCAGAATATGGCCAAGAAATATGAGTGAGTGTTTCTCGTATTGAAAAAAAATCACATCAGGAAACCTGAATACTTTTAAAAGCCCCTTTGAGTTTTCGAGCCCTATGCACATGTTTTTAAGGATTTGGTGTTTGAGTGGGGGGTCTTGAATGGAACTCAGTCGATGAGCATCTTCAACTTAGTTGACAGCCTTCTTAAAGATCTTGTTACTGTCAAGCAGAAAGCATATTGATCAGAAACTTTATTTCATTGATTTCAGAAGACCTTGTGATATGATTGTGTGAATACGTGTAATTGCATATACCTTTTGTCCAAATGCAGTGGGAGACTATGTCCACTGCTTGGTCGCTTCAGCGAGCTGGAGAGACTTCTCCAGGGTGAGGGTCTAGGCACTGACTCAGTTGATGGGATTCTCATTGATGCTGGGTGCTCCTCTCTCCAGTTTGACACCGCTGAACGAGGATTTTCTGTCTCCAAGGATGGGCCGTTAGACATGCGAATGGATGGCAACAGGTAAATTGGATGTGGTTTTTGTGTCTAATGGCTAATTTGTTCAAAACTTCAATTTGGTTTTAAAAGAATCAATTTGAAAAGTCGAAGCACTTTTTTCCAGCCTGTAGGAGTCTTAATATTGTGTTTACACTGAGCCAGTAAAATATATTCAGCTTCTGGTTTTGAAGTAAAGGAATTTGCATTTCTGTATAATCATTTTCTTTCATTTCATCAAGTCATTCTTCACTCTGCGCCTAGGTTTCCATCCCAACCGACAGCAGCTGAGGTCGTGAACTCCCTGGATGCTGCAACGCTGGCCAAGATCTTCAAGACCTACGGGGAAGAGCCCCAGGCCAGAAGGATTGCGGCAGCCATCATGGAGTACCGCCAGAAGTACCAGCCCATTGCGACCACCCTGGAGCTGTCCACCGTCGTCTCCTGTGCTTTCACACACACCGAGTCGCGCCGGAGTAAGGACAAGCTGGGCCGGCCGGCCCACGTGGCGACCAAGACCTTCCAGGGGCTGAGGATCTTCGTCAACAACGAGCTGAATGAGCTGAGCGCCGGCCTGGAAGCTGCGGGGAAGCTCCTGAGACCTGGAGGGAGACTCGCCGTCCTGTCCTTCCACTCGCTGGAGGACCGCATCGTCAAGAGGTTCTTCCAGGGACGAGAGGTGAACGAAAGAGGCAAGAGCATACACCAGCAACACAGGGAGCAACTCCCAAGGGACCTTTCAAATGCAGCATCTGAAAACTGCGAAGAATCAAGACTGTGGGATCCAGTAAATAGGAACAAGGTTATTCTGCCAAGCGAGGAAGAAATTGAAGAAAACCCAAGATCAAGATCAGCAAAGCTGAGAATTGCTGTAAAACTCTGATTGCTGGATGATGCCAATTCCACAAAAGGCAAAGAACTGAGGACTTACATTATGAATAAATATTAGACATTTTTTTCTCTCAAGCCGAAAACAGTTGATTTGTAATACCTTTTTTTCCCTTGCCAAATTGAGATTTACATTTTTTTCTCTCAATGTATACCACTTGAATGTTTAATAGTCATGTTAGTTAATAAAACTTTCTGACAGGTCTGATGTTGTAGAATTTTCAATCATAGACAAAAGTGACCATTCATCACCGTTTACCATTCCTTAGGGGTTGAGAATTTTAAGTTCAAGTCTCAGATATTTGCAGACATATTGACTGTAATATTGGTGACCCCTATCTCACTGGGGTTGCAAGTCAGCAAATAAGCCTCAGATTGCCTGTTTGTACCAAATTACAGTTTTTTGCATGCTATTGAATAACTGTCATTTGTGCATTTTGTGTTGTGTACATGGACTGGATGGTTTGTGAGGATGGAAGCTACCAGCAGGACTGCCAGCTTGTATATCTGAAAATATTTGACAAAACGGGGACCTCCCAGTTGCTTTATTTGGCAATGGAGTTTGGGCATCAACTTTCAAAATGGCAGTGAGTTTGCAGACTCTTTCTAGGGCTGATCCTCTCTGGATGGAATTATCTACAAAAGCCGCCCGTTAAGCGACTGAAAACTGAATGGAAAGTGAAAGATGAAGAAATCAGCTTTAATTTGACATGGGTCCTGGACACCTGAGAAATCTGCGAGCCTTTTTCCTGTTTTTTTTTTTTAAGTGGGTGTACATAGTATGCATGCAGGGCAGGACCATTGTTCTTGTAAGGGCAAGACAATTTCTCATTTGCGAAAGGCACTTGTATTAGAAAATCAACTTGTCTATGGCAAAGTTTCAATGGGCATCGAGGCAAAGACCAGGGGCATCAAGGCAACTGCCTCCGATGCCTCTGTGAAGTTCCTGCCCTGCATTATGGCTCCTCATTTACTGGTCTGCAGGAGACTATTATGTTGCAAGAGCCAGATGTTGACTTTGAATAGCGCCCCCTGTTGTTTGAAGAGCACTGCTTTGCAGTGCTGCACAAAAAGAATATCTGTTATGAATTTGAAATTCAGCACCCTAATTTAATAGAAGGCATTGCTCCACTCCCATGAGACTCCTAAACAAGTGGGGATAGAGCTAAAAAAACTAGATATTTATTGGTTAGTTGGGGGGAGGGATTAAGGTTTTGTTGGAGGGGATGGGGTACTTTTGGGGATGTGAAAACCCAAAATGATCAACTTTTTTTTGTTTTTGTGGAGTGGGGAGGTGTTAAGGGTTGGCGGAGTGATCAAACCAGGTGATATGTGTATTTAGAGGAATTATTGGAAGACTAACACCCATTTTTTTCATTTAAACTGCTTCCCAAAACAGTTTAAGTCCAAGTGGGTAGTACTTTGTACATGCAGATTTTCAAATGTTGCTTAAAAATCCATTTAAATATCAGTATGTTATATCTTTGATTAAATCAAATATCGGGGTGCTGAAATTGTACCATGTTCCACTTTTTCATTAAGATGTGGTATTTTGTTTGTTTTTTTCAAAGTTCACAATTTCCCCCAATGACATTTCCCTGTCAAACTGCTGCTGCAACATTCGTTGTCATTAACGGGCTCCGTCTGCTCACGGAAGCCACAAATTTACCTCCTTGAAAATATCAAACAATGTGAGCAGTTCTCATTCAGTGTATGTAGAAATTGACACATTCTGTAAAAAGTGGTACAAAAATGTTATCAGTGATAGCAACTGGGTGTCAGTATAATTGCGAGAATTTCATCGTGGAAATTAAGATAAGCGCGAATCCCTTTAAACGGATTCCAATGGAATAAACGTGAATGGCTTTTGTTAAAGAGATGTCAGTGCACGGTCACAGCAATGACGGCACGATGACTGTGGGCAATCAAATTACCTGCTTGAGATAACATAGTTCCGAAAAATTGGAATCGATTTTATTATTCGAATGTTAGTGTAGTACACAACGAAAAATCCGCTATGGATATCGATACTGATGTAGCCGATCCTAGAAAAAAATTATCGGAATCTTCGTTCTAGTTACATTATTTAATGAAGGCACGATCTCTGACAAGTGACGGGGAAAGACAGTGCAAGAATGTGGTAAGAGTTACGGTATTTCCTGTCTCTTTAATCTTCAACAAGATGACTTTCAAAAACACGTGGAGGAAGTCCGTAATGAGGATTGACTCTAACGCTAGTTTACGTTTCTTTTATGTACAAATTCGGACTTTTAAAAGATGTGTCATGAGAGAGTGTGGCGCGGCGACGGTGCCAGCAGCAGATGTAACTTGACTGAGATTGACCAGGTCGCCCCACGTGTGTCTACGGCGTTATTCGCCCCGTTCTAATCGAATAAGGTCGTGCACTGACCGTGGACCTCTGCTTTTCTTTGGCCTAGTTGCAGTCAGATACCCACGTTCTGATGTGTACAGATTGAATAATGTGACACTAGGCCTCTGATCATAAGTCAGGAGGTTTTTGTTTTAAAATTTCTCCTTGGAAAGAAACTAACTTAATTTGTAGATTCGGGGACCCTGTTCCTACTCCTACCGGTAGGCTATGGTGTTCATCTGAAGTTAGCACCCTGTTCAGTGTAACTAGGCATGCTACACTAAAACTAAAAGGAGGACAGTTAATGATTACCCATAGGAGAACAGTTGGGGTTCATTACCTTTAGCACCCTGTTCCTATCATAACATGTATAAAATAAGGTAACAAATTCTACTTTTTCAAAACAACTTATCCAGGCGTAAACAAGTTGTTGGTGATGTCCTCTTTCATATAAGAAAGAAAAGCGAACAGGGATTTTGGTTTTGAGGGAAATTTTTGGGTAAAACAGCAGCGTACATGACGCCCTGAAGAGCTGTGAATGACAAATTAGCGAACGTAGTCTGGTTCCTTGACGTGGATGGAGATTTGTTTTGATGAATCCAAAATGTCTGAGTTGGGTAACCAGATGAAAAACAAAATAGCGTATTTCGATCAAGGGGTTGTCTTTTGCCAAACTCGGGTTAGAAATTTGAAGTTTTCTTGCTTAGATATTGTCAAAATTACCTAAACTGGGCCTATCAGGATTGAGTAATGGTTTCTTAAGGTCAAAAGTTAGTTAGTTTGAGAAAGTGGACTCTGTTTCCTTATTATAGGAACAGGGTGCTAATGGTAATGAACCCCAAACAGTTAACGATTGCTTATTCTAATACAGATTTATTCATAACACTTACAATGTAACCACTAATCCATTTGGCTTACATGTTCCAGAACGCTGGACTTGATCAGCTGCTTATACACATTCCATGGAGCCGGGTAGATGTAACCCAACGAGGCTTTGTTTCCAGGATACCTTCTAGATGTACATACATGTATAACAGGCTCCATGGAACGTGTGATGTGTTTGGCACACCAACATTAAGTGTATTTCATTGACGGGCTAACAAATGTGTGTTGAACACGTAGGGCCTTTTATGCAGCTGTGGTAGATTCCATCTCATTCACGCTTTTTATGTACATACCAATCTTTTACAATGCTTACAGTTTTTAATGATGTTATTTTATTTACTGGTTTTTAAATGCTTTTTAATTCTTATTTAAATACCTAAAACCTGCCATACTCCAACAGCAGGTTGTGTGAGGTTTTGGCAGGTTTGGTACCGTACCTGAGGAACTTGTTGAATTTTGTGTGAGTTGGGACATACACGGGTCATTGTGTGCAGTGTCTGGCTTGCTGTACCAATTGTTGGACTATGCTTGATTTTGTCAGGTTTGGTAATGTTCAGTGCAAGTCATCCTATACTGCATAGACCCATCCATACCATATCACTCAAACACTAACGGGCTCATTCTGTTGGAGTTTATCAGGTTTGGTATACTAACCTGTATGTACAAGTACATAGACAAGTACATGAACCTGTTGGATTTTGTGAGGTTCAGTATGCTTTCTAGTGCAGGAGCCTAGGGGGTTAGGGTTAAGGTACAATTCATTACTCAATCTTAAAACTAGGCCTCGTGTAGGTAAATGTTGACAATATTTAAGCTAGAAAAACACAAATTTCTAAGCCTTTTTGTTCCGAAAAAGTAGAATTTGTTCCTTTATTATAAGAACAGGGTGCCAACACCATTCCTGTAATGGGAGAGCTACCCGGAACATTTCAACTTTTGAATTAAAAAAAACTGGGGGGTCCCCAAGTATGCAATCCCCAGAAACTAGAGCAAGTCAGGACAGTAGACCTAGGCTTGTTGTAGCCAATTTTGGCATTTAGGGCTACATATAGGTCTAGGCCCTAAGTAAAAATAATTTTTAAATTCGCATCAGTGGAACAAAATCAGGAAAGAATTCCATATACATATATTTACCCCACTTATTTTTCCCTGCAGTGACTTATTTTGTACATGTATCCATCTTTGAGCAAAAACATGTTTTAAAAAGTCAAATTTAGCTTTGAAAATTTACAGGTTTTCTCCTAGGGCCTAATGTGCCTGACGGTATAGTTACCAAGTCCCTTACTTTGCCACTTACTGTGAAAACCAATGAGAATCGACAATAGGTGGCAAAATTAGGGACCTGGCGACAAAATGGTCACACACGTTACTCCGGAAAGACTAAGAAATTTTGCAGACCCTTCTCATAGGGTTTGCACTCTACCTCTGGTGTTAAGAAGCATCTGTATGGAACTCATTCTAAAAGGTGGTTGGAAGGGAATTTATATTTTATTTGCTATAAATATGACTTCACAGCCGAGGTACATATGCATATATGCATATGTAACTCGGCTGTGAAGTCGTATACATGTATATTAACATGATTGAGGGCCTCAACATATAACTTGTACTGTATGGTGCTCAGAGCCTTGTTGTATCGATACCACATCAACCCATCATGGTTCCCGACTAGGCCATTACAATGATTTTGTACCGGTACGTGCATGGCATCAGCGTAATTCATGTAAACAAATTGGAAGCCACGATTGGAAAAAGTTCACCATTACATGTACATGTACTTCATACCCTATTCCACAACTCTGTGAGACCGGCCTGAAAAATTGCGAACCTGTTTTTGGTGTAAGGGCTTCAGCATTTTCCCTGCCACGGTAAATTCTTTATTACACGTTCCGGTACGTACTCCTGTAAATTAGAGATGCCTGGTTTATTGACCGTGGATATTGAACAGTGAACCGGTTTGTGATTAGGTTTGCGACCGGTACCGGTATTTCTAACGCAGAACTGAATATACACGGTTAACAAGTAGCCTGTGGTTGGGACTCGATCATTTTTACCACGACAAATACGCTGTACCTCTGTTACCTCCGTGTCATTGTGAATTCCTATTGAAGAAATGGGATTTAGCCCAAGTGAAATTCAGACCTGATTTCCCCGTCGAAATATTCTTCGGAGCCATGACGGCAAAGTGCAAACAAAATTGCAATTGGATGCAGGGTTACGAGTTAAAGCAAAGGATGTTATCGTCAATTTTTGGATGGGACAATTTGAAAAATTGTGCAACCATTGGAAATTGAAAACTTTTGCATGTATTCTTAACCACTAGATCCTGCATTCACTCAGTATAGGTGAGACGTTGCATATCTTTATTCTTTTGGAGTGCTTGCATGGTGCGTCATGACAGAGGGCAGTTTTTGAAGTACAGGTACATTCAAGGACGAAATACGGTATAAGGTGTCCACTCAGGCTCTTGACATTGGAACAATAGCCATCCGTTCATGATGTTCACTCGTGGCCCAGCGCCCAAACAGGGCGCTGGGAAGGGCTGATGGCTTTGCACTGTAACTGGTTACATTGTACATGACCTGTGACGGTGAGGTCAGCACTTCCTGTTAGCAAGCGTTTTTTTCAATTGAAATTTTTAGTTTGCCAATGGCGATGCTTTGACACGGGCAAAGTGTCAGCTATAATAAGCATGCATGTACAGCTTTGGCACAATCACAGTGTGGTAAGTTGTCTTCTCACTAAGAATCACTGATCGCGTGTCTTTGGGCGATACATCTCAAATCACTGGTTATCTTGATCACTTTTGGATGAGCGAATATAGTGTCGTGAGAATATTTTCAGCCGTGAGGAAGAAAAAGAAAAAAAAATATCGATAACCGCCGCTTGTGCCACGCATTGAGCCTGCTAGCGCGCCGGGCAGAAATTCACCGGTAATGCTGTACGCGTCGTTAGCTGCGACACCGTGCGATGTACCAGTACATGTATTTCCTTCGCTAAAATCTATGCAGGGCCCTCAGCCGTTACCAGCACCCTGTTCGGGCACTGGGTGATAAGTAAATTCATGATGATGCCCTGTGCAAGCACTCTGTATAGATACAGTGGAACGTTGCTGTACCTATGTAACACCGCTATAACGAACATTCGACTGTGCCGAACAACGCCCTTGGCTCCCAATATTTTGTGCACAAAACCTACCGAACATTATGCGGTTGCAAATCAACCGAGATTCGCCACAGCATGCATCAGAAATCGATCCTGAGCTGTAGCCTCACGACTTTTACATGTAGGATAAACTGAATATCAATTTTTGTACCTCAAGATTTGAAAAAAAAAAAAAATTAACAGATACATTTCTAGAAACCTCAAACGTGAATGCAACGGCAAAACATCACGAAAACAGCAAACCATAGTATCACAAGAGGGTGCACTTCGGTTAGACAAGAGAGGAGGTTACTCAACATGGCAATGAAACGTTCAGCAGTTAATTTTGCTATACCGAATGACCGCTGTACTGAACATTTAGCGTGGACCCCGTCGTGTTCAGTAGAGCGGTGTCCCACTGTACATGGATGCTGTTGACTGACTTATGAATTTATGCTTTTTTAAGGGCACTGTAACCGTACAATGTGAGTGCCATTGTGTGGAAAAAAATGTTGGACTGCTTCACAACAACAAAAAATCACACAAAAATTACCTCAGAACATTGTTTCACATGACCTGAAAATCTTGGATGTGCATTATTGCTCAAGTGCACATGGCCTTTATGAAATGAGGATACCCGTACAGTGACTTGGACTACACAGTTTTTTTTTCATCTTTGTAAAGTGGCATGTGTGCTTTTAACTCGTGGCAAGTAACGGGAAACTGAAAGTGAAAGAATCTTTTTAACTGTGTGATTAATTTTGATGTATAATTTCCTCTGTATGGTACATGTAGGTCAGCGTAACACAGCAAAGTTAAGTAAAAAAGGAAACAAAGCATAAAACCTTGTGCACCATGCCGAAACCAGCTGAGGCATTATTCAGAGTAATATGGAAGGGTTGCATAGCACCGTGATCAGAATAACAACAAGAATATAATATCAAATCAGTACTCTGAAATATGTGATTGCAGTCTGCTTGCCCTGAAGAAGGTACTCAGTTACCGAAAGCTCGGCAATCACCTATTTCAGAGCACTGATTTGACATTATATTCTTGTCGTTATTCTGAGGAATTATTCATCTGTTTTGGTGAAAATGATACCAACATACACGTGAACACTGGAAACTCGGCAGCTTTGATCAGTGCCCATAACTGCCAAAGCTTTTTGCTGGCACAATCTCACTTTTAATCACTTTGAAGTGTAAGATTTCAAGAGTGGGGGGGGGAGGAGTTGTCTACCGGTATCTGCAAAGTTACATGCACATGGTTTTGGAATGGTGGGCCACAAACAGTTGCATTGACTTTTGTTTGGAAAGGACTCACATATCCGTAGCAACCCTAATATGGAACTATCCCTCCCTCGATCTTCAGCCCTTCCAGCGTCCTCCTCTAAGTATTTTGCATCTAAGTTAGAGCTGTGTTATAGGAACGACTCCGCTACAAGACATCCACTGACAGCTGGCCGCTGCTGATGACAGCTGGTCCCCCGTGGTGACGAGGAATGGCCTGAAAATTAATATCAACGCGATGACATTTTTCTTCTGTTTTTTTTTTTTCACAAAGGTGCTTGCATACACCGGTATATGTAACTAAGAGAGAGAGAGACAAGAGCATTGCTGGCTAGCTTAATTGGTAGCCAGAGACACCATCTGTCCTCAACTAACGGTGGCTGGATTTGTTTCTTTTGGGGTTTTATTTTTTTGGTGTTTGGTTCTTGTCACCTGCATTGGTTTTGAAGAGCGGGGCTAAATCAATCGAGGTCAGGAAAATTGGAGTGCCAGGGCATGACCTCCATTGCCTTGGTTTTTGCCTGTCTTGTCTCAGCCTCTCATAAAATGATTCTGGTGGGCATTCTAATAACTTTTAAAAAGTATGGTATCTTTAAAAATTTGATTGTGCTTCACAAATGCAAGTAATGTTTACACGAATTATTTATACCCACAAAATCTGTGGAAATAATGTCAGAACAAAATAACCACCCATGTCCATGTGTCTGTAGTGGCATAGTCCCTTAATATGAATGTAAAAAAGTTCTCAACAGTTGGAGAAAAGCATTTTGTCCGAAAATGTACCTAGGAGCAGTGAACACAGAACAGCACAGAGTTTAAAACCCAAGTGTCAATCCAGGTTACAAAATTTCTGTCCCTTTTTTTTTTCTTTTGGGTTGACTTGCATGTATACATTATGTACATGTAGGCACTCTGGGCTTGGATGCCTATTTACCGAGCCTTTTTTGAGGACAGGTACCGGTATATGTACGGGTACCAGTGTTTTTCTGCGTAGTGTTGCAATCTTTCCTATATGTAGAACTTGCTAAATTTTACAATGTCGTTGTGTTCTTCAGAATTTAAGAAACAGCCCTTGCCCCTCCAACACAGAGATGAAAAGTCCTGTAATCCAGAAATTCAAGGTCTGCTGTGGGCAGTGTCTGCAGGCACATTTTTTTGTACCCCACACAGTGCCCTGGACACATGCCCGGGGGGGCGCCTCTTCATCAAAACACAGTCAGGTTTGCCGTTTGGACAAAGGGAAGCTAAGCCCTTTCTATCCCACCCTACCTCTCCCCGTCAAACCAAGCTTTGTGTCGCGCTGTCAGCCACAGCATTACAATTACATAAACAGGCTCTCGTAGATTCATGTGCGTCCGGCAATGAGACAGAGTGAAAAATGGGCATGGCCGAGCAATCTCTCACCCCAGACTTTGCTTTGTACTCACATTGTCTGCCCGCTGTCAAAAAAAGGGAGAAAAAAAGTCTGCCTAACAAAGGAACGAAGGGGGAAAAAAAAGATTTACAGGAAAAAAAAATTGTTCCAGTGTTTGTTGTGAAGTGGTTGATTTTGGTCAAGCTTGGCTGCACTGTGCTCGGCTGCGGGGACATGTGAAAACCATCAGCATCAAGGGTTCAGTGGGTCCAGGACTCCGTCAGGAGGGAATAATTAATGTGTCATGCTTGATTGAGTGACAACCATTCAGCCTGAACTGGATATCAAAATGGCCAAGTTCTTGGTATGCCTATTTATAATGCACAAACCATCAATTTTTTGGTACATGCATGTACCGGTATAGAAAAACTACATATACATACATGTACATGTACGCTATGTTGTACTTATTATAAGTTAAAGAGCACCTCTCTTCATGCCAAATAATGCATCTAGCCATTGTTCGATGTTACAAAGACTCGGTTACAAATTGTACCCCAACCTCATGGGATGACCCCCATACAGGTACTAAGCACAAACGCATTGCTGTGTACTGTACATGACACTCCACCTACCATGAACATGTACATGTACATGTAAGTAATGCACATGTTCATGTACAGTTTGCATACTCATGTACATGTACATGTACAGGTAAACTGGAGATGTTCACTTGACCAGGAGACTTTGTGAAAGCTGTTTTCACTTCTCCAACATTCCATGCATTCTGAAGATACCCATGTGTTGGCCAGGATGTGTATTTGATTAGAAGGGCTTTCCTGTCAGAGTGTTTAAGTGGTCGAGTTACTCACGGGGATAAAGATGCAATGAAAATAACACAGATTAGTGTACTAGAAAGTGCATGTACATCTCTGCCCAAACTGGACAGAATGATTAGGATTAGTAACAAATCAGGAGTAGTATTTTTACCTGTTGTCGATTATGCAGATACACGCTTGTAAAATTGTGCCGAGGGTCAGGACTCTCTTCCTGGAGAGAAGTTGTACAGATTCAAAGGGGATTGAAAAGTAGGCTTCCCAAACTTTGTTAAATCCTGCATGTGCCTGTACCTCGGCTCTGTGGGGACCTGCAAGAGTTGTCCACAAGCCACTACTGTGCGATAAACACGTTCCGCGTTCTTGAACTTGATCACAGTTTTGACACTGAACAAAACTGCTAGTGAAGTTGGCTGGTCTGTCATTATCCTGACAGTCGAAACTGTGAAAATGCGGCCAGACTAGATTCGTGAGATGTGTGAGAATCAGTATGCGCTGCATGTGCAGTACAGTAGGCCACTTGTGGAGATTCATGGTACGGTACCTTTTCGACAAAAAATGTCAAATACCGTGGATGGAATTGCACAGCGGATGCTTCAGTAAAAATGAGCATAGTCTTCTCTGTATGGAAATCACACGGTCATCTTAAAAAGTTGTGCTTATTCCATTGAATGGACATCATTTTCCCATTTCTTCCACAGATGAGAGTCGCCATGTTGCGGATGTTCTGATCGATCAATCGACCCTCAAGGACCGCACGCCAAATTGAGACATAACCTTTTTTTTTTTCGTCGTTGATGTGGAAGGTAAAAAAGTGGCTGGCAAGATGTCGAGCACGTCCACGCTGGCCAGCGATGCCACCCAGATGTTGGCAGCGGCCCTCGAACAGATGGACGACATCATCGCGGGTGAGTCCGGGTGGAAATATTTGGACACGGGGAGAGATAAACAAACAAGATAAACGCAGGGATTGTGCAAAGATATTTGATGATATCTGCTGCTTGTTACACTCATTCAAACCCCGTCGGCTTTCCTGCAGCCAGCTTTCCTAAATCTTCTCAAATTGTCTACCCTGCAAGATATCAATGTTGCATTCTTTGCAAATCAATAGTTGCCGGGCTCTACTTCCCCTGTCAGGCTTTTTCCATCATTTCTCTCCTTCCCTGGAACAATGGAACACTAATCCCAAGCCCGTGGGTGTGGGGGGGAGTTCTGAATAGTGGCCCAGAACTGTGGAGCCAGGACCCCGACCCTGTGCCCTGAAGAAAGACATAAACCGTCAGCGAGTACAGCGAGTGTGGGGCTATATCACACCCACAGACTGAGCATGGCCATTGTGGAGTGGTTTGGTGTACATGTGGGACGTACATGTAGCATGTTTACATAGCCTCTACTTGTGTGACATAAGTGCAGTTTACTTCGGGGAGTATAATAATGTGCAATATACATGTACTGTACAAAGGAACACATGTTCAAGGCAGTATTTGAATGATGTCACATCTATTTTTAGTAACATGGGGTGGCCAATTTAGGCCAATGAAATTACAGTATGTACATATGACATAAATGTGTACATCGGAAAGATCTGACAAGACCAAAAATACCTTTCCGGTTAAAAGAAAAAAAATGGACAAATTACTCACGGAATCTGATTGAATTTGATTGAACTCCCGAATGCATCTGTTCATGTGTTCCGTGCGTGGCTGCCTTGTCGAGTTGAGCTGACATTGGTTCACAACAGGGGCACCGTGTCATGTCTAGTAAACTGATCTCTGGCTGAAGGGTACCGATGATTTTGACATCTTGACGAACAAATGTACATGTACTCCTAAGTTATCAATATATGTACATGTACCCGGTATGTTTTGCTCGGTGTGCCAAAAGTTATGTACATGTCCCTGCTATTCGCATGACTCACATGCCTCTGTTGAACTTTGTGTTGAATGTCAAGAGTGTTGGGTTACACATTAATTATGAAGTCATACACAGTAGCGGTCTTAATGAGAGCCCATTTCAAGCCTGATATACGTAAAGCGGTGTCGTCGCCAGCATTGTTCTCAGAAGTCCTGTGCTTGTCAGACGTACATGTACATGTGCCGGTCTTTGTCAGTTTGTCTTCATCGTATATTTTATTTTAGTACCTTAAAAGTCTACCACCTTAAGTATCACTGGAGGCGTCTATTTATCCGGTGGAGTCATTTCCCTGCCTCTCACCAGTACTTTTCTTGTTGGTGAGTCACCTGGGTGCAGTCTGAGTCTTATGTCTCTTGTGAATCACTCGTTCAAAACATTCTGTTGACCAACACCTCGTTAACCACTTGCTGCCGGGTGGTTTGAAAAATGCAGTGCACATAATGGGGACTTTTCGAAGACTTTCAGTTTTCAATATTCTTCAGAAATTCATCATTTCAATCAATGGATGTTTACACCCTCACGAGTTACTGTCTGGTGGCCACCCTAGCCTGACAGACAAAATCTATTGACGCCTGAGTATTTCAGCCAGGCCTGCAGCCTTGTAAAAAGAGCCCAGATTGTGCGGTGTTATGTAACTTTCTTTTGTTCACGAACCTGGCTCAGTGCGCTGCTGACCTCTTTTCAGTAGGGGCCAGATTAGCGTGCATTGGTGCTGTGTGGCTTATGTCCCTGGTGGTAATCCGCTTGTGCTAAATGCCCCAAACCGTGCTATACTATTGCAAAACAAGGCTGGATTATCTCCACTATTGAGCGTGAAAAAATGTTGGTAATGCCCAGTAGCCTGGTCTTTTGTTTCAAGGCTGAGTTCCCTTTGTCCGATTTTTTTAGACCCTGGCCATGCATGTAAAGCATAAATGTCCGGTACCGGAAACCCCGGTGGCATGTGGTTAAGGTTAAAACTCTGTGCTTCAATATAAGTCTGACTCCAAACAACTTTCCTATTTTTCGTTGGTTCCAGGTACCAGGTACCAGTCGTCCGAGGTGTCCAGCCTGCACAACGGCACCATGGACTCTCACAATGCCAACTTCAGCCCGCTGTCCGTCAACCACTTCGGCATCGCCCAGCTGGCTGACGAGCTCAAGCACTCGGTCGAGCTGGCCCAGGACCAAGGGGAGGCGGGCATCTCGCGGGAGGGCGTGCCCGACAGCACGCGGCAGGTCCTGGTCCAGTGGCTGCAGGGAAATTCCCCCCAGGTGTGTGGAAGAAAAGAGGCACCTGCCAGAATCATAAGTGCCCGGTTACTTTTATCTAAGCCCAAATCTTTGGCCAAATTACTTGGCTACAGCTTGAAAATAGCTTATGATCCTATGAAGGGTAGTGGCTAGCTGCTACAGCTATCTCCCATTGGCTTGTGTATTATTGTTCAGCCATAGCCAAGTAATTCGGATGTAGCCTTTCTCAAAGGCTGTTGCCTTTGGGATAAAGTCCTGCTCGTATCAGAGCACCAAGCCCTCCTAACTCATGCAGTTTACCAAGTATGAATTTCAGGGCATCGTTTTTGCGAAGCTGCTGAATTGAAATTCAATTGATGCTCAGCAGATTATGATCAGCAGATTATGATCAGCAGATTATGCTCAGCAGATTATG
>NW_019091372.1:1601166-1636573 GCF_001949145.1 Acanthaster planci
ATAGGGCTCCGATTTCGGAGTCCCCGGCTGGTAGTGGTTATTGAGAATTGGTGTTTTAGAGAGTTTCTTACCAGCCATAAGTGCCGACAAGAAGTCACCGATGCCAGCAAAAACCAGGCTGACTCCGGATCCTCCAGGGAATCTCTCTTGCCCGACAATCTGCCGAGTTATTGTGATCTGCATGGGGACAAACACTCCCGCCGACAGGCCGACCAGTACAGCACAGACCATGAACCACGGGTAGCTCTCAACCGATGCAATGATGGGTCCAGCCACTGCAGACAGCGCGATGGCGGCACCGTACATGTACGCAGGCTGCACCTGGCCAGTGTCCACCAGCCGGCCGTGGGTTAGCCGGCTGGCGATGTTGGCGATTCCGATGGCCGAGATCAGGGAGGTAGCCTGGAGGGTGGGCACGCCTACCGACTCAGCCCGGGCAGCGATGTACGCCAGGGTGACGCCCATGATCGGAGTGTTGGTGACAGTGGCCAGCTGGAAGGTCACGTAGACCCGGTTGGTCCAGAGGAGGGATAGGCCTGAAAGGACCAAGAACCTTGTGAGTTTCTCTGAGAAGTTGGCCATCGTAGTCGATCTCTCCTGTTTACTGTGATCCTGTGAGGAGCCGACAGAGAATTTGCTGGTTCGGCCAATGGCATCATCTTCAGACCCATCAGCGCTCTCTAAAAGCTGCTTGTATCTAAATACCCCCTCCGTCTCCCGATGCGTCACACTTCCATAGTTTCCTCGGTCGCACTGTTCGCCGCTCAGCGATTTTGCCTGGGCTCTTTCGCCCGCCGGAGCCCTCAGCAGTCCAGCGCACACCAACAGGTTGGCCTCCACGGCGCTCAGGACCACGAGGGCGCCGCGCCAGCCGTACCGCTCTATCAGGAAGCTATTCAGGATGGGCATGACTATGGTGCCCACGCTAGTGCCCGTCGTGGCGATGCCGTTGGCCGTGGCGTAGTGCTTGTGGAAGAGCTCACTGATGATGAAGAGGACCCCCATGTGGGACATCCCAAAGCCGATACCTGGAAAAGGGACAAATGGCAGACAGCTGATAGCACCTGGATATGTATAGCGGTAGTGTGCGCTTTGATGGAATCATGATTCAAAATGCAAGAGCTGTGAAGTAGGAATGTTTGGCTGCCAGAATATTCCGTAAGTGAATGTCTTCAGGGACAAGAGAAATTTTCTTGCCCCTTCGAGGACAAAGTTCCTGCACCTTGGTGTTAAAGTCAAGGAAGATTCAGGAAGGAGATTGGGAACTAGCCAAGTTCAAAGGTTAACACATTTCAAGAAGCATGCACATGTACGTTATATGCAAATTTGCATATACAGTAATCAGTGAAGAGCAGGAGAGCATACATGTACAGTTATGTACAGAAGTTTAGGACCACCCATACAAAATACATTAACCTGAATAAAAGACCAAACTTTAACCAATCAATCATGGCAACCTATGTTTATTGTCAATGTGTAACCTTAGTATCTTGATAAATGGCTGTTTGACTACATTTCCATGATTTGAAATGTTAATGGTCAAATATTTCAAATGCCCTCCTTTATTTCTGATAGCTTTGACTGGCTTTTTTTATACCCATTTTGTCTCATGGACAAAATGTCATACAAGACCTGTCTTTGCAAAAAATTTCATTCAAATGGATATTTGTAGTTCTACACTGATGTTATTCACAACTGTAAAAACTTATGAAGTAATCATTCATTGTAATGCGTGCCTAGTGACAGAAATGCCAATAAAACACATGTACCAGGTGGTCTTAAACGTTTGCAATTGACTGTATATGTACTGGTATAGGCAAACATGGATGATTGTCGACTTTGACTGTGACCTAATCATCGAGTGGGGCACTTTCTTGTGATTGGGTCCCGTCATACTCACCCGCCATGAAGGGAATGGTAATAAACAAGACGGAGATGTCGCGGGCGAACGACGCGAGGAGAAGTCCAGCAGACGACAGGCAGGCCCCAGCTGCCACCACTGGACGCACGCCATAGCACTTGGCCAGGGCACCGGCCAAAGGCGCTGGAAGGCAGAAGATGAAAATTGGGCATGAACTGCCTGTGACATAAAAGCCACCAGAAGGATTACGGCAAGTACTGGAAACAAGAGAACGAGGGCTTAACCCTAACCCCCTGTGCTTTTGTATCAGAAACAGGTCTGAACTTAGCAAGGTTCCCCAGATAGAACTAGAGTATATATGCATGGACAAGGGGGTCGCTGTACTTTAATGGCTGGGGACTGGATGGAATCTGTTTACTCCAATAGGTCAAATTGAGTCATTTGATACGGACAGGTCTCTACAGTTAACAGGTGACTTGCACTGTTGTATGCAGAACCAAGCCTGACAAAGTCAAGCACAGTCCAACACATAGTACAACGAGCACGTCACTCTACAGGGTACAGTAGTTTACGGTACGCGTAGACTTGTTGCACCAGAAGAGAGCCCCTCAACGAAACATTCTGAACAGAAGGGAGCAGGCCGCATGTCCCAGTGTCTTTAGTGACTGCTCTTTGTTGACATTACTGGTACATATCGGTAATGTCCTACTGTATTACACAAGTGGTTGCTCAACTCCAGGGCGGTCCTTCAACATTCTCTCTCTTCGGCTGTGTCCAAGTCTCGTTGGCAACAGCTGGAAATAACGAACACGTCCCAAGGAAGCAGCCGTGTAGACTTTTTGTACCAGTAGCTGCGTGGAGCAGCTTTGTGGGTAAAAGGCCGGTTTTCACTTCGGATAGATGCGAAAGCGAGTTGAATTTGACATCACGAAGTGTTTCGTGGTCAGTTCCCCTTTATGTTCAACTTTATGGGTAAAGGCGGGTTTGCACTTCCGGTGGATGCGAGCGTAAATTGAATTGGATGTCGGGAAATGTTTTTGGCGAATTTGTGGTGCAAATTTCTGCTCCATTGTCCAGGGTTTCCCCAGGGGTGGTGACACGTGTACCCGGTATGTGAGAGGTGGTTGGACAAATGTTGCCGAAATACTTTGTGTACACATGCCTGGTAAAAGAAACATCTTTTCAAAAGAGGCCTGTAATAATCCAACGGTATGAGGTCTACATTTACTCCAAATTTCCCCTCAAAAATAAATCCATCATGTAGTCTGTGTTCCTGGGCCTCTTGATCATTCTGAATGATTTAAAACTCCTCTATTTCAAAATATCTACTGGTCAGTTATTTCGCTGTTTCCATCCATCTTTGTCGATTTTAAGTGTGAGGTACGAAATTCAACAGACAAGCCTGAGGTGGTCACTCACATCAGTTAGGTGAGCTGCCTCACACTTGAAAAGGCATCACAAAATCATGTTTCATGTATGCTGTCTTGCCAAATGATGAATCGGCCTTTGCCCATCTTCACAAGTAACAGCTCTTTTCAAAGAGGAAGTATCGTTTTTCAACCCATTTTAGTCTACACGAAATGCCAAAGAGTTTGGTGAAACTTACAAGTACACAGGAGCATGACGACCACCGAGATGGAGAGTCCGCCAACCTGCGCCGCGCTTTCCGGGAACTCCCTGAACCATTCGATGTAGAACACGCCCACAGAGCTGGCCGTGCCGTAGGTCAGACTGGTCACCATGAAGCTGGCCAGTAATATCGGCCAGTTATGAATCTCTGACGAAGGCATCTTGCTGCAGTCCACCACAAGAGAGAAAATGGGACCCAAGCTGAGTGATTGTATCAAAGAGCACCTGTAAGGAAAACATGTTTTCTCTGATTTCATCTGTTCAAATAAATATGGAAGCATCCAAATCGAACGTGGTGTCATTTGTCTTCAGAGCTCAACCATAATAAACAAATATGCACCGATAGCATGCAAAGGGTTAAAAGGGCTTTTTTTTCTGCTCATGCCAAGGAAGCAAGTGTCCGTGAACACTTTCTCTTCATTGAAAGAGAGAGAAAAACGTGCGCATAAGACTCAACTGGAATGACTTTACATAAGCCTCGAGGACTGACAAACACGGAACATCCCACAGGTACCCAGCCAAGAGCTTTGTAGGCCAAATTCCACACTAACGAGCATGCCGGTAGATCCTACAAGAACTGGAACAAGATTCAGGGGTAGCTGCGTGCCGTCGGAGACTCTCTACGTTCCTACTTCACAAAGAATACCAAAAAACAAACCTCAAGAGGAGCAGCCGCACTTGCAGGCGTCGCTAAAACTGAAAATATGCTGTACATTTACTCTTTCCTTGTCAGTGGCTTTAAATGCCGCAATATCAATTACGTCTGGCAATGCAAAAGGGGATCATTTACGGTACTCATCTCATTCATAATGTAATATACACCGTGCAGTTCTGGTGATTATATGGCAGGCAGCAAGTGGTGTAATGTGTAGGGGTGTTATTTATGGTGATGTGTGGTTACCACCTGTCGCTCGTTATTTGCATATGATTTATAATAAAATACTTGGAATCCTATGTAACGTTTGCCTTTGCTTGTTTCCCCCTCTTACAACCAGGCATGCAACTTTTCCTCGGATCAGCTGATTTCCTCGTTTTCACTTCACACTCCTGCCATTGAAAATTGAAAAACACTGTTCAAAGTGTTGTTAGGATTGGAATATCCTTGTTTTTTGTCAAAGTCCAAGTTGCATGCCTGCACAACACCAAGCAGTCTGCATGGTTTGCATTTTCTCACATGGCCTGCTGGAACCTCAACTCTTTATGGGATGTACATGTAGTTACAATATTGTAGAGAACATGAGCACATTTTCTCTGACCAACTGAAGTTGTCAAATGTTCAGTACATGTAGATCGGTCGTAATGATACTCAGGGGCTACTTTCTGAAAGTAAACGAATAGAACTCCATCCACGGTACGTGTTACACTGTGATAAACCAGCCTTCTTCTTGCTCAAGACGACTTTTGTTGACTGTTCATGTACCAGTGTACAGGTGCACATATAGCTTCCCCCCCCGGGGAATATTCTCCCCGAGGGACTGCATTTCTCCAGGATGAACATTACAGACCCACCTGAATGCTTTCCTGAATTGTGCAGGATCCTCAAAACTTTGCACAGCTTATGATGTTATAATGTACTCTACATGTACCCAGTACTTGGCATTATCAATAACCTGTGAAATTTGCCAGAGCCTCTGCCGTTGTTTACTGTTCCGTTTGTCTGTGCCCCTTTCCCAGTAGTCGTTCTGAGTGGATTGAAGCTTCTCGAGCTGGGAGCCCCCTGGGTACGTGTACGTGTACTTCACAGCTCTACAAATTGCTAGTTTTGTGTAATCGGATTTTGCGGTGTGCATCTCCAGGTCAGAATTCCTGGCTCGGTTTACCCCGGACGGACGGACGAAGCTGGATGTCTGTTGGGATTGAAATCTCCACAGTCACAGGATACATGTTCATATACTGTACATGAACATGTACATGTACATGTACATGTACTTCTTGTATTCATGGCATGCAGCATACTGCGTTGCTGGCGGGACTGGATACGAAGTAGCTTTGCTTAGATTTCTTTTGGGGGGATGTGACAAGTTACGGTACATTTACATGTACAATGCTGAAGCCGACAAGTGTACGTTTTAAAATTTTTTTTGATTGGTTGGTTTTCTAAAAAAAATTAAAATTATTAAAATATATTTTAAAAAAACCAAATGAAACATCCCTCCAAAAAAAGAGAACAAAGACAGACAGAAGCAGACTACACCCCCTCTCCCATAAAAAGAAAAGAAAAACCAAAACTGCACAATGGTACTTTGGTAGTCATGTCTTTTTTGAGTGTGGAGTTCAGAGCTGTCTCTTGTGAGTGGTTGATTGTGAAAACAGAGACAATTGTTGGCACGGCGATGTTGGTTTTGGCACCCCTGCAGAGTTGGCCTCAAGGCTCAGGTCAATATTTGTGGCTGTCTGAACAAAGAAAGTTCAATGATGATAAGAGAAGAAGTGGCGAGTTGAGACCGACGGCTTTTTGTCTTGATCTGTCATACTAATTAAGATGGATTTTTATTTTTGAGTGCCAAGTTTAGGGGTTCAGCATTTTCTAAAAGTGGTCTTGATTTTTTAAATAAAATCTGAAACAATTTTGAAAAGTTTTTTTCACTAGTTTTGGCTAAGCATTAATACTTACATGTACACTGTACATGTAGTGGACAAAATGTTCCGAAGGGGGTACTTGATTGAGCAATAGTGAAGTTCAATGTTTGGCCATATGGTAAAAGTGCCTTTGAAAGCAAAACATAAGTTTCTTTTATTACTAACAATTTAACTGGAAGTGGTCATTTGCACATTCATCGTCCTCTGGCTTAGTTTATTAAACAAGCCAGCCATGTGGAGTGGTTTATTATTAGACATGGTGGAGTGGGCGACGAGCCCTGATTCAGCGGATTTGGCCCTCAGGCAAACCCGCAAACAGGATGTGGTAGTTGGAAGCCCCTCGGGAATTCTCAGGAGGTTTCATTCGTTTTCATGTCAACAGAAATGCTCAAAGTTCAGTGTGTAAATGTCAGTCGTTGCAAGCAGGAGGTTTGTCGGTACATGTGTATGTATTTGGGCTGGAGAGGAAATGACAAAGTTGACTGGACGAAGTTCCAACACTCTCGGTAGGTTTATGCCCAAATGTCCCTCAAGTTTTATTCTGAACACTTGAATTTGTTTCAACAAATCTTGTCGAATATAGATGGTTGTTTCGTGCGCTATGCGGGTATGGTACATGTATGTATCGCTGTGTTCATTTCTCGTTAGGGGACTGGGAAGAGTGCATATTTGTTGGTTAAGATTTGTTAGTGAAACTCTCCAGCAATTTCCAGTTTCAGGGAAATAGTTCTTGGCTATGTTTGTATTGTCACCACATAGGTATGAAGCTTTGTTTGCCGAACCATGTCTTTGTAATCTTTGACTGGAGGAATAAAAGGAAAAAACCTGCACGTCCACGGATTGTTACTGCTTGTGTGATTTGCGGTTTGTATGACAGAGAATAGAACAACACTTCGTTCGGTTGTTACGAACAAAGGCCGATCGTTGGCATGAATCCAGGGCCAAGTTCTGTAACTTTTTCTTTGCATTCCTGTCGTGCTGCGGGCCGTCGGGCGTTAAGTGGCACAAGTACAAGCACAGGACTAGTGCATTTGTTGTCGGCACAGTGGAATTTGCTGGTGTCGTGTGGGTTTGGAGGACGTGATGGGAGGCACTCGATATTTTCATCTGCCAAAATAGAGCTACCGGTACACGTACATGTGTGCATGATTGCGATATGCTGGATGTGTACACTTTATACTAGCAGAAGAGACATTGTCATTGGTTTATTGAAACAAAGCTGACCGAAGGAGCTATACCGATAGTGTACATGTACATGTAAAGATTTACTTCACTATGAGCCGCTAACATTGTGTATGTACATGTAGTCTTTGAAGTGAAGTTTGTTAGACATGTCTTGGCTTCTTCACCGACACCATAATCGGAGTACTCCACTGCCTTGACACTTTTTTTGCCATGTTCCCGTCCTGCGCGTAACGGCAGTGTACCACACAACCCATTCACGGATAACGTGCCCAACTGCCTGTGGGAAATTTTGAGGGAAGCATTTCACATGCTGCTCACACGTTCCTGGGTCTGTGATGGTCGGTTCAAATACGTACAGTGTAATGCTGTGTGGGTATCTTGGATACACATACAAAAGCTGATGCTGCTGATAGGGCCTACATGTAGTTCCGCTATCTTATGGACCTTTATTTAGGGAACCCATTTTGGAGTTGGACTGTTGTTAAATGGGGGTTTCTCTGTCCATTTTGCCCGAATATTTGCTCTAATCAGGAGATGACAGCGCGAGCTGAACTGGAAGCAGCCAAGCTCAGCCAGATGACCGACCTGTCCAATCTCAGGATTCGTCTGAGTTCAGTGGAGAACGATCTCAGCAGCTTCAAAGACAGGGCGGTGAAAGCAGAGGTAGGGAAAACACCAGCAAACAAAGGTGACAGTGAAAGTTGACCTACAAATCTAGGGAGAATTGGTAATCACCCCCAGTACAGGTTCAAATAGCCAGTTGAAATTAGAACTGTATTCGGTTCGGCCAGATGCAACGCAGTGGAAATGAGAACCGTGCCAAATGCAACCAAGCGCAACGTGGCTGAAACCGGTACCCACGGTGACTGCAACAAAATACAGCAAAGCTGGTATGCAATCCATGACAATGGCAGCAAAGTGAAACAGTGGTCAAAGGTCGCTGCATGTCATTGTGTGCAGCGGTCAACAGGGCCCCGTGTCAGGACGAGCAGGGACTCGTTTGTTGATCTTTCCCTCTTTGCGTTTTTTTTCCTCTTTTTTCAGAGTCTTGTGGAAGAGAAACAGATGGAGTCGTCTGAAATGTCACTGAAATACCAACAAAGCCAGGTATGTCACCACAGCAGTCATTTTCCCATGAAAGTCAATTACGAGGACTCAAATTGATTGTTCTTGATGTCTAGGCCTTAAATGAACCAGTTGTTCCCAGCTGGGCTGTCTGTGTGGTTTAAGGGCAATCCTGATATCAGGATCCTGGAATTCGGAGATGCCAAACGTTGCATTTTTTTCTCCGATAAATATGCAACCATTGTACCATGCTGATGTGGTTTATGGGGATGACAGGGTAGGCAGTTTGGAGGGGTACTGGAACTCCCTCCTCCCCCCCCGCTCTGAGACAATAAAGGTGACAAACGGGGAAAGAAATAGGAAGTAAGCGCACCAATACCATTGTAAACAGTTTAAGTCAGGTATGATGTTTTGTCATCCTTTCCGCTTGTCCGCAAAAATGAGACGTAAAAGAAAAAATGTCTAGCCTGACACCCCCTCAAAATGCCTAGATACGCCCCAGATTGGGTTTTAACACCTTAATAGACTGTTTTCATTTGTCGGCCATCTTGAATTCAAAGTGAGGTAAAACTGTTCATGTTGGGAATCTGAGAGTGAAAATAACAGCGACGAAAAAGAAGTTCATGTCAATTTACGCCAATTTTTTTGTTAAGAATAATTCAAAATTTGTAATAAAGTACCGGTGGTTAATGTTTTAAGCAAAAATTTAAAAATCTGAAAGTGAGGTTTGGAACCCCAAATAGTCTTGCACCACCCTGTTTAACAGATTACATTGAATGTGAGGGATTCAGGGAACAAGAATAAGGCATTTGTGTTCAAACCTGTCTTCTGAATATGCCTCGGTATTTGCCCCCTTTTATTTCAATGTCTCATGGTCTTATTTCACTGGCACTCTTGTCGTCATCAATCTTTCATTTATTGACCTTGCGTATAACTTGATATAGACATAGCAAAACGGAAATAAATGATGAGTCAAAACCAAAAAAAGATAAAATATGGATTCCCCTTGATTGAGTTCTATTATTAAAAGTGGCATATATTGTGACCTTTTTTGCCCTGGTCGGTTCTCACAGGGCAAGATCTCAGAGCTGCAGACAGAGTCCAACAGCTGGCAGGAAAAGTACATGCAGGGGCAGGTGAGGAATATCTCAGCGTCTGATCAGGTCGTGCTCCGTGATTGGCCCGGTTCATCGCCGGGGCGCGGTCACTTTGAGTGCGTCACATGCCACATGGGACAGCATAGCCTGTCAAGCCTAGCTGCCAACTAAGACAGGAATTGAAAGGTTGATTAATTGGAAATGCTCATCTGGCGACAGGTGGTGGGCTATATGTTTCATTTCATCAGAAATGATGAGCATTTCTTGTACTTGCGTTTGAATTTGTTGACCGATTTTGTAAATGATCCGTTTCTGTGTATTCGACCTATAGAATATGCCCCCCCAAAAAGAAATGAAAAATTGAAATAACTGTTGTATAATGAGATTTCTTTTCAATTCAGCAGAATTTTTTTTTGGGGGGGGAATTGTTTCCAGTTCTTTCGTCCTCAGAAACAGTTTTGTGAGAGTGACCTAGAGGTTTCTACTGAACTTCAGTTCGTTTAGATTTTCAATTTGAGTCCTTTCTTCATTCTGAATCTTATTTTCTGTTCGGCTTTCCTTCAATTTTTCCCCCATTTTGTTTCTTTTCTTTCCTCTTGTTTTTCACCTTTGACCTATGTAAATGAACCTGTCCCGAATGTATGTAAACCACTAGGTGAAACTTGTCCGTACACAGTCTGAATGTGCTGAGATCAAATGTCGGCTTCGGCAGTGTAGCGTAAGTGGACCGTAGTGGGCCTTGCGGTTTGCACACGTGCATGCGTCCTTCCTGAGAATCTTTGGAGTTTTGTCATGGGCTCACATATCATGCATGTGCTTTTGGAATTTAATTGGATTGTGACTTTGGGCTTTTGGTTGGTTGGTTGGTTGGTTGGTGTGTTTGTTTTTGACAAAACAAGGGCAGAATTTTTTCTTGTGGAAACTCGGGTAGGATTTCCTTTTTTTCCTAAAAATTCCATGAGGAGATTCCGAGTTGGCACGGTGACATTTCTTGCAAAATGGAAAGAAAAATTTTGGGGAGGAAAAAAAAGAGAAAAATCAGAGCGAACGTTGACTCTTGTGAGCTTTTTTATGCCAAATAAAATAAGCAGGAATGGTGTCAGGAACACCGCACCGCATGTCTTTTGAAAAAGAAATTGATTGGGTCATATTTCAAGAATGGAGAAGTCTCCATGTCGGGGCACAGTTAAGATACTGTATCATCAGGGAAAAAAGAAACTGCAAGTGATGCTGACTAGGAGTTACACTTGTCCTTGCCACTTGTGCTTAGTAACACTCACACTTTTCCACTACCGGAAGAGTTTTGTCGATAGAAGTTTTCCCTTCCAACTTAATTCCCTCAACTTCGTTTATTCTTGTACAGCGGTATAATCCTAGTATAACCCCAACAAGTAACAGCTTTCCTGTGGAATTTGTCTCTGTGGTTTGAACTCTTTTCTGTTTGCCCTGCATGTCAGATTCTACCATTTATATGTACATGTACGTGACTGGATTCTTTCTCGTAGATGCCCCGGTTCTGTGACAAGTCAAGGGAGTGTTTACTCTGTAGACAATAAGTCGTTATCGTTTCTGCCTGTTGAGCTTGGTGTTTTGGGGGCATTGGAAACGAAGTGCATGGTTTGGTTGGTTTTCAGAATGGGATTTGGTTTCCGCTGTGTGGAGTTGGCACTGCGTATCTGCTCAGAGGTTAGAAAGGAAAGAAGAGTGTCTGTCAATGAAGGATAACCGGGTGCCTTCACCCCTTGCATGGATTTAACTATAAAACCAGGCCCACGTTCATGGAGTTGCTCGGCAGAGGAATTTAATGTGACCATTTTTTACAGACAATCGCAAAAAGTGTCGATTGTACGTCTGTTTGGTTGGTAGCCGGTTATTGCCACGCGAGAGCTTTTCAGCACTCGGCCAATTTTTGCGCTCAGTAGCTCTGTGAAAACCGGCCCCTGCTTTTTCATCGTATGCTCTCTGTGCCGGGTTGACAGAGCGCCCTCGTTTGCCACTGCACGGGGTCCATCACAGAGGTACTTGTGGATGCTTTTTAGGGGGAGGGGAAGGAACGAGCATGCACTGATGACTTCATTTGGTGTGCAAGCATGACCGAGCACCGACACAGGAAAAAACAAAGTTACTAATAAAAAATCCCCTCTTCTCTCGCCATCTGTTTATGTTTTATAGGCGGAGAACGAGAGACTTCACATGGCCAAGAGCAGGGAATCGGACCATGGTTTGTACAGTAATTTCCAGGGCTTGTCCATGTACACTTCATTCCTTTAATTGGGCCCAGCGAGCTCTTTATTTAGTCTTCTGGCCCCCTCGCGGTTATCCCTTCAAAACACTTTACCCTGATCATGCTGGCATAGTGCATAAAAAGCATGTTCAGTGTCAGTCTCCTTTGATATTTGGTTATTGAGTTTCGCAGCTTTATTAAATTGGATTCCATCAATTTAGCAGGGAGTCTTGCAGCCGCCTTATTTCTCCCTGCTCTTCTGACATTTCTCCCAGCGTCACTTAAATGTTGGTCAATGCTGTGCAAGACCCTGGCTGTGGACAGACAGTCTAGATGCATCACTTGAGCGAACAAATTTATTGGAGTGGAACAAACAGCCCACGGAGGCGTGCACTGAATAAGGCCGCTTCGTAAGCACAGAGCCAGAGACACAGAGTTTAAGAAATGGCCCACACAGAGACCGCACAACCTCTTCTCCTGTGTTTGACTCGGTTTCCTTGTCCATATTTCGTAGCTTTGGAGGTGGAGAAACTGAAGAGAGCTGTGGAAACCCTCCTGGCTGCAAATCACGAGAAGGTAAATGCTGATGTTGGCATTGGCCATGCAACCCATCTTCCCTCCTGTTGTTTCCCGGGGGAGGGGGGAATACAGTAACAAACTCCCCCCCCCCATGGAATGACTAATCAAATGCAGTGATGCTTAATAACCAAGCCTTTCCCTGATAATTGATCGTTGGCTGTGACAATTTCCTTCCGACTCTTGATCGTGGAAAGTGAAAAGCTGTCTTGGCATGACGACCAAATATCACACCTTGGTCAAGGAAATACTATTCCCCTCCCCCCCAAGAAAGAAAATAGATTCAACCTAATTGCAGCAGAACTCGAGCCTTGACCACAAAGAGATGAGAGTTTTGAGACTGACTTGATCTCAAAGACCTGAGACTTTAAAGGTACTAATTCTGACCGCAGGTCCATCAACATCACCATGAACACTGGGCGTTAGCATTCTTTTTCCTCATGTTTTGAACTGCACAGACAGAGTAAATGCCCTCTCGATTTCCTCACAGGACAAAAAGATCGAAGACTTGAAAAAGACCATCGTGCGGCACCAACGGGTGCAGGAGCTGATGATGAACTCCCCGAGTCGCAGGGTTGATGGCAACTCACTGGAGGACGAGCCAATCCGATCGGACAGCTTCTCCACCAGCAGCTCTGTGGGGCTGGCCGACACGGAGGAAAGCCCCACCAAGAAGGAGAGACAAGCGGAGGTCAGCAGTCCAAAATCGATGCTTTCGTGGACAAATTTGTGCATTTGTCGGCCAAAATAGTCACTCCTTGATTTCTGTAAAAGGACATGGTTTCTAATGTCCTCTTGATTTCTGTAAATAGACAAGATTCCTAATGTGGCCTTCCTGATTTCCATAAATAGACATGGTTTCTAATCCGGTCCTATTGATTTCTGTAAACAGACATGGCTTTATTCTTTTAGTCTTTTCATACTTTTTTATGACATTTCGGATGACAGACACCAGTGGACCTTACAAGTGCGTCCACCACCCCTGACGAAGTGGCCCCCCGGGTGGACTCGCCCGTCTCCATGCCGTCGGATGGGAGCACCGATGCAGGTAGGGCCGATTCATTGTCACAGAGGGGGTCACAAGACGAGAGGAAGAACCTCTTGAAGAGGAGATCGGCCAGCCTGGAGGACATCAAGCCGGCAGCGATGACCGTCACGGTGGGTGGAACATTTCTGAGAAAGCGGCACTTGTCAGATCTTGGCTGTCTGTCCGACCTCAGCTTGAGGGTTATGTATCATGAATTCAGTCCCATGACTTTAAGCCCTCCGGCTCAATGTACGTGTACATGTAGTTGCTATTATTTTGCCGCAGAAATGTCATATTGTCTAAAATTCTGAGACAGGTTGGAGTATTGAAGTTTGCTGTGTCTCCCTAGAAATTATCACTGTGCGGGCTCCAAACTTGTAGACTAATCCAATTTACTGAATCAGGTGTTTATTGTCGTGATGGTAGAGCGCCGTACTCAAGTAAACGGTGTTTGGTCAGGCGTATCTAGCTTGGAGTAGTGGTGTGCGTATTTTGTGGGTGTCGTAGGCACCCAATCCCACAATTGGAACCGGTACCTGACATTTATCAAACACTTCGTTATCTGCGTCCAACGCCCAGGCCTATGTTGGAGAACTTGCCACTAACTTTGCAAATCCATTACATGTTGGCTCGGGCACCAGGTGTCTGCCAAGCTTCTCTGTTTGTCACCAGTGAGGGCGCTGTCATGCACTTACAGGATGATGATATTCCACCGTGCATAGCCTCAAGTGATGCGTATTTGTCGATGTCTTTATGACTTCTTTCCTTTCAGAACGAGACGAGCTCAGGGATCCACCAGCAAGGCTACAGTACCCTCCCCTCACCCCGCAACAAGAACAGGGAGTTCCAGTTTGCCCAGCCGGCCCCGCCCACTGCCCCGCCCGCAGCCCAGCAGCACCAGCAGCCGCCTACCACCTCCGCCTCTTCCTCTGCCACCGCCACCGCCCTACAAGGTAGCCCAGACTCTAGGCAGGGACGGAAGGACCGGTCGGGGTCCTTCGGTCGGGGGCTGTTTAAGGTCCGAGGCTCCAAAAAGACCTCCAGCGCACCTAACCTGGGTGAGGGTCCTGGCTTTGCATGCATGCACTCATTCACGTTTGCACACCACCCGTCGGCCCAGGCTAGCCAAGGCTACCGATGTGTCAACTCTCACGCTCTGGTCAACGCAGATAAGATTGACCCGAAGATCACGACATCTTCCGAGCTTGATTCAGAGATGACGCTATCAGGTTGCGCTGAAATTTGTGTGAGTTCACTTTCTTGGAAAACCCGCAAATGTTGATGACCTTTCTTCGGAAGGTGAGGGACTAAAAACGAATATGCTGTACTCTCACTTGAAAATGATGTTCCACTAACAGCCTAGACCGAAGAACAATTTAAAACGAAAAGAACTACACATAATCCCAAATTTTCTGAGTTTGTTCACATTCTAAAGTGAGCTTTTCTGAGCTGAGATGTCTTTGCTTTTGATAGCTTGGGCCGTGTTAACTCATCTCATACTGATTTCCAGTTTCTTGATATTCGATGTGTCCCGTTGAATGTCCCTTGTGTCCTCCGTGTGAACTGTGCCGTATAGCATGAATGTCACTTCACTGCCCGAGGGTATGTATGTTTCCAAGTGTGTGACATCCTTCACTGTGAATCCGGAATGAGCAGCGCAGTGCGTGTGAGAGACATTGCTGAGACGCGAGGAAGGCCGCCATGTCTTAGCACACGTTACCTGCATTTGAGCATTAACCCTTTGAATGTGTTCCACGTACATTTGTTCTATGATTCAGTGGCATGATGGTTATGTTGAATGTGTGCTGCCTGAAGGTATGTATGTATTTTGATTTACTAACAAAAGTTGACCACTCACTGTTCTTTGCATGATATAACACCACACCTCGACACTGCATGAAGGTATGTAGGAAGTGAAAAAACTGTACCAGCACAGTACACTATGCATGGCTTCAAACCCGACTTACATGTAGAGAAACCCCAGTCTACTTAAAAACGTTTGAACCAAAGATTTTTTATACCTAAAAACTTGGAAGTGACGTTTGCTTCCTTTTATTGGAGTCATAATCACGTCATATTCATAGAAAAATTCTTCCATGTCATGCAGGAAAAATGTGTAGTGGGGTAAGATGTGGACATTTCAGTTCAGAATGATTTTTACCCATTCTGTCAACATTCTGAACTTGTCCAAAAGGGTTCATCAAGTTTAGAAGTCTCTGTCTTTGAGTGATCAAAATTTATATGAAGCCTTAAACAATTCGGGCGCTTCACAGTAGTGCGCCACCAAGAGTTTGCAATGCGTTGGCCAATTGCAACCTGCAAAATCTGTCGACTCTTTTCAAACGCGCATTTGGTCGACAGATTTCGCGCATCGTGATTGGCCGACGCGTTGCAAACTCTTGGTGGCGCACTTTTGTGAGACAGCCGTATTGTGGAAGGTTCCATGACTATTCTGTACATTCTCGGGGACTCACACAGATCTCAAGTAGGCGAGTACACTCTGTAGTTATCAAACCAAACGACAGAACCTTGAAAATGCACACCTAAACAATCTGAAGGAGTGTATTAAAACACATTCTATCTTCAAAAGATGAAGGATAGGAACAGAAGCCCGGATGGGGTAAGTGATTGAAACAGTTGCGTGAATCCACCGCCACCATGATCAAAATCATTGCCTCTTTCAAGCTGGCACGCACCTTGCACAAGCGGAGTGATGCGTCATTGCTCTGCACTTCTTTTCTTTTGAGTCCGAGTCCATCTTTGTTCCTTCCAAATCCCATCCCATCCATACCCCGTCACCCACCCCCTCTCCCCCGACACCGCCTGTCATGGTCACCCTGAACAACTGGCACCCTCAGTGACTAAAACTTCTAAAAGCGTGAATCCGTAAGTTGAAGTGTGCGCCCTCGCTGGCAAAGGAGAGACAGACTGGTGGGGAGTTTTCCCCCACCAGATTGGTTTACGCGCCCGGCGCACATGCGAAGACCGTACATTCCAACATAAAATGGGCGCGCATGCTCAGCGTGCCCGTGCCAGACGTGCGAAAACATGAGTGCTTGCCGTTTGCCTGTAAAAACACACCCTCTTTTGTTCCCATCCGGAGCAGATATTGACAGGCTCTGTTGGCCACAGAGTGCCTCAGTTTTGTGCACATTCTGTCGAAACCGGACAGCCACATTGCCTACCAGTGGCATATCTGAACCAACAAATACACATCATGTGACCCACAATGGAGTCCATTTTCCTTTCCTGCGCTCCTTTCATGCTTGTTACCAGCTTCCAGCTTTGAGTTGGGTTTCGTTTGATTCCTCTACCATCCTGTTCCTTTCTTCCCACCCCCCCTTCTCCCATCGCTCTGCCTCTCCCCTCCGGCCAGGGAGCTTCCACGCCCAAGTCCCCTTCCTGTAGTTTTTGGCATTGTGCAAAAATGCATCTCATTCAAATTTCTTTTGGTCATGAATATTCAACATGAGTTGTCCCATATTCAAAAGAGGAAGGGTTAATTACCAGTTCTGGCATACTTTTCAAGGTGGACAGATACATGTATGTAATTGATCACCTCATGCATATTCATCAGGGGAGGAGTGACTTGTTCAGATTTATTTTGCACATCACCGGCACAATAATCACTATACATATTCACAAGAGAGGTCACCATGGCACTCACCAGCACATCATGCAGAGCCAAGAGTCCGGCATATTCAATAAGGGGAGGGTTTAAAATGCAAATTTATGAACCTGTAGTAACCCAGTAATTCAATTTTTCCATGACTTCCAACACTTGTTGATAAAGCCGTGTTGAATGCATTTGGTTGCAGCTTCTTAATCACCGCCAGCTTTCCCCAGGTTTTGATTTGCAGTCTGCCCTGCATGCTGTTTGAATTAACTCTTGAACTGTGTTTTTGATACATGTTTTTATCAGCCTTGATCTAGCTCCACAAAGGAATTTGACCGATTCAGCAAGAAATCGTCAGTTTTTTGTAAATTGCAAATCTTTTTGGATACCCTTAAAGTTAGTGGTAGGTTAACGCGGATCCTTAATATAGCTACACATTACCATGCAAAGATGATAGTGGAATTATTTTTAAAAAAATTTTCCATCTGAAATAAGGAAGATGAGAATATTTAAACAATGTTTCTGAGAAATGCTGATCGATAGAAATTACTTTATTGTTAGTTTATGAACGTCTATTGCATAAAAGTTACTCTTCTGCCCATGAGTATGGAGTTCTCGGTCCCAAACAAATATTCCTGTTGAAGGAATCAGTGGATGTGTACAACGTTTAGTCCTAAAGCACACAATTTATTGGCAGTTTTTATCTAAGGAACAAATGATTGCGCATTTATTGTCAATTGTAAGTAGACAAGCGTTATGATAATTGATGTATTTGTGGTCAGTTTGGACTCTTTGTGAACACCTGTCGTTTCCATGGTGACCACAGCTTCCACCGAATCGGACGGAGAGGACATCGTCCGGCGCAATCGGAAGGTGAACTTTTCGGACCTCCCCACGCAAGGAACCCCGCCCTCTGAGAGGAGGAAAAAGAAAGGAGGCATCAAAAAGCTGTTTGGAAAGTGAGCAAATTTTGTTTCTAAAGAGACCTTGGAGCGAGGAAAAGATCAGAAAAAGACCAGCAGTGTATAAAAAACAAAAGTAAAGGTTGTGGGAGACTATTTGATGCAAGAAACCCACACTGTTACAGGTTTCCAGAAAGCACACTTTCCGAAACAGTAGGAAAAGGGTTTAGGTCTTTGCCTTGTGATTTAGGTACGGACTATTAGTACTTTGGCAGGACAGAATTGCAGAGATGTGACGATATGTGATGTCTGAAGTGTCTTGTCACGGGCACCGTAACTCAGCAGTGCAGCACGCTGCAACATGCTGCAGCTATCACCACACTCTTGATGCCGCTGCTGTCACCACAGTATACCAGTATACACCACGACCTTGTCACGTTGTGGTACAGTGTAGTACCGAGGTTCTTGCCTTCTGGTGTGCGGTTGTTAAGTTGTAGCTGTGATGTTGTCTTTTCATTGTCAGGTTGAAGAGGAGCAACTCTGCCTCCCTGACCTTTGAGGACGAGGAGGAGGAGGATGTGCCGGTGGAGTTCCGTCGTGGCGGCCGGTTCAGGGCCACGGCCGGACCCAGACTTGGATGGACTGGGCTTCGGGTCAACAGGTGAGAAGCCGTGTCCTCAGTCAAGCTCATTGCTGTCCCCTTGCATGTCCTGTCTCAACTAAGTCTAAAAGTGGAGTGCACAGCTAATGGGGTTGACTTGTAAGAAACACCCTTTGTCATTGATCACTTGAATAGCTTGGAATGTTACTTGACTTGTGATGGACTACTGAGGACTGGTGATGGAGTTCAGAGGACTCATGATTGACCAGCGAGGACTTCTGATGGATGTCTGAGGACTTGTGATGGATTTAACTACAGAACTACTGAGTAGTCCATGCTCAAAACGGTGAAATTTTTTGTAGCCCTGTCCTGACAGTAGCTCGCACTTTATGCATGGATCTGGCATCTTTTGTCTTTGTTTTTTTTTTTGCAGAGATATTGACGCCCCTTTTGCCAAGTGGGAGGGTGATCAGGTGGCAGCCTGGCTGCATGAGATGGGCCTGGGCCAGTACATGTCCATGTGTCGCGTCTGGGTCAAGAATGGCGCTACACTCCTCAAAGCCTCACCCCTGGACTTAGAGAGGGTAAGACTCGGCCATCATTTGGACCAATTTCTACCCATTCTTGTCTGGCCTGGTGCTGCGAAATGTTGATCATGTACTAGCCTCCAAGGCAGGTTCACTTTATGTAACTGGTGCCCGATTGACTTGTGGTTGACTTGATGGCTTGTGAAAGGTTTGTAATTGACTAGTGATGGCTCGCAATTGAATTGTCATTGATTTATGATTGACTTACGATTAGCTTGTGATTGAAATGTGTAATTGACCTACGAGCGAGTTAAGATAGACTTCTGATGACGTATGATTGATTTATGATTGACTCTGATGACTTATGATTGATTTATGATTGACTTCTGATGACTTATGATTGATTTATGATTGACTTCTGATGACTTATGATTGATTTATGATTGATGCTGATGACTTATGATTGACTTCTGATGACTTGCAATTGATTTATGATTGACGCTGATGACTTATGATTAGCTTGTGATTGAATTGTCATTGACCTATGAATCAGTTACAATAGACTTCTGATGACCTGCGATCGAATTTTTATTGACTTATGATTGATTTATAATTGACCTCTGATGACTTACGATTGATTTATGATTGACGCTGATGACTTATGATTAGCTTGTGATTGAATTGTCATTGACCTATGAATCAGTTACGATAGACTTCTGATGACCTGCGATCGAATTGTTATTGACTTATGATTGATTTATGATTGACTTCTGATGACTTACGATTGACTTTTGATGACTTGAGAACACCTGTGATTGATTTATAGTGAATTGTGATCACTCGCTTACAACCTAAGAAGCCCCCCCCTCCCTTCCTTGTTCTCTTAGGAGCTGGGTGTCAGGAATGTCCTCCATCGCAAGAAGCTCCAACTGGCCCTGCAGGCCATGGGCTCGGAGGAAGGGGACAGGTTCAAGGGCCTGGACCACAACTGGGTGACCCGGTGGCTGGACGACGTAGGTCTACCTCAATACAAAGATGCCTTCAGTGAAGCTAGGATTGATGGGCGAATGCTGCACTACCTGACCGTGGTAAGGGTCAGAGACAGAAATGACAGGTTTACATTTTTACCACTTTGTGCGGGGGCACTCAGTTTCTTGCACATAGGCTTTGTACACGAAACCGAGAGCTTAAAATCAGACAAAAGAGCTGGGCCTTTTAACAAAAGACTGTACTCGGGAATTGCCAACATGTTTCCAGTTGTCAATAGCGGAGGAAATCCGTCATTGCTTTGAAAGATTATACCACAGTTTGTGGCATTCAGCGAAAGCGGATTACCCCGGGAGACAAAAGCACTCCAGCTATGAACGATACAATACCGCTGCAGGCTAATCTGGCCCCTATTGAAAAGATGCCATTAGTGTACTGTGCCGGATTCGGGAACAAAAGAAATTTACATCACACCGCACAATCTTGGCTCATTTTACGAGGCGGCAGGGCCTGGCTGAAATGCTCAGGCATCAGTAGATGTTGTCTGTCAGATTAGAGTAGCCACCAAGCAGTCATTCGTGTGGGTGTAAACGTCCAGTAAATGAAGTTATGATTTTTTGAAGAATTTTGAAAACGGAAAATCTTGAAAATCCCCAGTTCTACATCATGCAACCTCAAATAACACCCTTTTGACTTTTGGCTGAGTTGAAATTTAGCATGTCTGTGTACAGTCATCCAACAGTGCTGAAATGGTTGCACCCTTGCGACAGTGATTGGTTCTTATTTTGGTTGTCCTTGCTGTCTGTTTCAGGATGACCTCCTTCTGATGCGAGTGACCAGCGGCATGCATCACGTCAGTATTATGCGGGGAATCCAGTGTCTCAGGCTGCACAACTTCCAGCCCAATTGCCTGCGACGTCGACCGACAGACGAAGTAAGTTCTTGTCTTCTTACCTACCCCACCCCCACAAATCAAAGGAAACTATCAAGGCACGACAGCCGAGTTTGTAGTGGTTGTGCATACCTACCATATCAGATTTCAACCATCTTTGACCAATTAATTGTCATTCACCGCGGCTTTCCATCATGTACATGTTCATCAAAGGGCAAAGCAAATTTATTTTGGTCGGTAGTAGGTTTAGGATGTAAAAAGAACATTACTTTCTCATTAATAACAGTGGGAATCAACCATCCCTGAGGAGCATGTAATGAGTGCCAGTGTCATTTTGTGCACATTCTGTTGAAAAAAAGTTGCATACATTTCCAGAAGTTAGTTCCCAAAGCGGTGTTGCATGCAGTTTATATCCTTCATGGGATCCAGTAACTAGTTCACATGTTATAAGTACTCTTTAGCGTAGCTTCCAGTGACTTTTAGAATTACAATGTGCCGGTTCTTCAAATTTCAGGTACCAGTGGAAGACTGTGACCCAGCAGTAGTTTGCTTACAGTTTGCACAGTTTCTCTTTTTTTCCAGATTTTTGTCTTTACAGTTATTATTCAGCTGATTACCATCTGTTTCTTTTCACAGAATTGGTTTACTGAGGTTAAAACAATGCCCCCCTGGAGTTCAGAATTGGTAAACAAAACAAGCAAACACACAAACCAACGGTTGGGGCATGCTCAGTGTGGATTTTGGTCGTTGCTGTTGCACGGTTGTTAACTCGCAGATCTGAAAATGGGACATGTTCAGTAGACTGGCCTGTATTTTTGCTCCATGAAATTGCAGAACGCCATTTGCAAGTACACCTGAAACGTGCAGGGTTGCTTTGTGTTACACTGCATTGTGGGATAGCTTGTGGGCCAAAAAATGGGCATGGGCGACTTATGCTCAAAGAGTCCCGACTATCTTTAAGTGGGTGCCTGCAGTCATTCATACCATTTGATTACAGAATGTGTCTGTTGGGTTGGCAGGTCTTTTTGGGACCAGAGTCAAGTTGAAGTTAAGCGGTAATGAAACCGTTTGAATTAACTCTTGAAGTGAACTGCAGATCAGGACTAATTCTGGGGGCAGGTGTGACATGAATCGGGAAACGGGCAGAGTTTCCATTAGCTCTTTAGGGACGCGAGCCGGTCGTATGCAGTCCTTTGAGAAAGTAATAATCTGGTGTGAGTTTGGATTTGGGAGTGAATTAGACTTTAAAACTCGTTGATTTCTGGCTACTGGAGCAAATTGTGGCCGATCTGTTCCATTTTGAGATCTGCGTTTGCCTTGGTGATGTTCAGTGTGTTGTATGTCCAAATCCATAAAGAGTATCAGTGAATTATGTATGGCTAGAAACTTCACGTGGTGGTATGCAATATACCGGTAGCTGCCTGATATCTGTCATCATACTCATAGCAAGAACCAGTTTGTTCTTAACTTGTAGCTCTAAGAAATTGACAAATGCCCGGCAGATTCACTCTTTTGGTTTATCCTACTTACCTTTGCCAACGGACAGTCCCTTTAAGTTTAAATCCAGCCATATGGTAATGCACAGTTAATACTTAACCTTGGTGCTGTCTGTGTTTACAGTGCATACATTGCTTAAAGGAACTGAGTGTGTTCCATGGAGAGCTATAAAATGCGGTGGTGTACATGTAATTTATATTTTTGGTTTGGAAAAAATTTTTTTTTGATTGTTAGATATGAGAAAAAGAAGAAAAAGAATTGATTTGGAAGGGGAGGGGCCGTTGTGGTAGGTGCTCATTGATCATGAAGTCAAAGAGAAGTTTTTTCCTCTCGAAACGGTATGCAAGAATTGCCAAGAACCCTTGTGAGTGATCTTAATGTTGTAGAGTTTGGAAGCAGTATCTCTCAGCATGGTGATTATTTTTTGGGTTCACTTCCCTTTTTGTTTAGTTACATTGTCAGTATTTGTGGAGATTATTTTCTGAGTTAGTGAGATACAGAGTAGTCTTGTCAGTTCCTTTAAATACTGTAGCTTCACCTCTGCATGGCCCCCGAGGAACGCTTTCAAGAATGTCAAATGTGCATAGATGCTACATGTATGTCCAGAAGGCATCTTTGGACAGGTGTCAGACTTAATCAATTACCAATCTGCAGTTGTAATCATCAGCTTTGTTCTACAGTTTAATTTTTTTATCGTCTCCCTTGCTCCCGGAGTACAATTACTTTCTGCATTGTCTCTTCTACAAGGCCATCTTCCCGAGTGCCTAACCGACTGCCTTGCATTGTCACTGGTCTTGCTTCATGTACCAGTATTGCCATTCTTGTCAACTGTGATTGCTCTTTCCATTTCCATCGAGGCCATCATCATCATATTTCATCTTTGTCATCAATGTCGTCATCTTCGTCTCCATGTTTATCATCTTCATTGTCATCGTCATCGCATCACCCTCCCTTTCTTCCCATTTCAGCCATTTTCCCCATGATATTTTTTTTCATCTGTACTTGTACCTGTTCATTTGCTGCGGTAATCTTGAAGACGTGCGGTTTCAGGTATCACATGGTGACATTCACAGTGTTTGTCAGGGGATTTTGCTTTTCCCTCTGATAGTTTACAGCAGGTGAAGAGGTAGAAGATTTCACCTGTGGTGGGGTTTATTGAGGCATATACAGATCGTATTTAAGGGTAAAAATTCCAGAAATCAGGGGTCCATTTTTGTGTGTGTCCCTGTCACATCTAGGATGTGATTTTGTATTAAAGTTCAGAACACATTTTCTAATTTCCAAGAGTGAGTGATTAATGCAAATGACCTGCCAAACAAAGTGATAGTTTGAAATCAATTCTGGTGACTTTTCCATGTCAAATAACAAAGGTCAGATGTAACAGGGACACAAAAATGTCACACTTTTGGACCCCTAATTTCTGGAATTACCCTCAACTCAGCGTTCCATAGTAACTTGATGTTACACCCTCCTGGTTTTTGCAACACTTGGCCAAATTTCTGGAACATGTTGCCAAATTTACGTTAAATTGTAATCAAAGATTTGGCAACATAACGAGTTGAGGAATATTGACATCTTGCAGCAGTGGATCCATTGTAGCCTTTAATGTGATTTTCCGGGAGGCAGGGTTGCTCACACTGGAAGGTGGAGGAATATTCAAGCACATCTTTTATTGAGGGGGGCCCTTGAATCGACTCTGTTGGTTTTTGGCTCCTTCCTGGAGGATTTTTGCAGATTTAAGGAGGGTGAATATTTGGTTGCTTTACTTGATGCGGGGCGTAGTAGCTGTTGACAGCACAGTATACCTGTGCATGGAATTTGCCATGAGGTCACACTCAATTTTGAATGATTCGGATTCAGAAAGATCCCGACAAAAGGTGCTAAAGGAGTCACCGGTCTTGGAACTCACTTGAGGGAATAGGAGGTCAAGGAGAGATTGACAAGTTTGAATCGGACAGAGCATGCTTTCACCTCCACTTCTGTTATCTTTATTTTCCTGTGTGATACCTTTATAGCCTTATGAAGCAGGGCGGGAAGTCATGCTGTGGACAAACCACCGAGTGATGGAGTGGCTCAGGACGGTGGACCTGTCCGAGTACGCCCCCAACCTCAGGGGCAGTGGCATCCATGGGGCTCTCATGGTAAGCAACAGAGGTCTTTATCAGTGTTGTAGTTGGCACCTTTTGGGACCGTCACAAGACCCCCACAAGACCATCACAAGACCCCCACAAGACCATCACAAAACCTCACAAAATCAACATGAGACCGTCACAAGACCTCCACAAGACCCTCACAAGACCATCACAAAACCTCACAAAAATCAACATGAGACCGTCACAAGACCTCACAAGACCCCCACAAGACCATCACAAAACCTCACAAAATCAACATGAGACCGTCACAAGACCTTCACAAGACCCCCACAAGACCTTCACAAGACCCCCACAAGACCATCACAAAACCTCACAAAATCAACATGAGACCGTCACAAGACCTCCAGTCTGAATTCAAGTCACAGTGTTTTCAAATGAACTGCAAAGAAGCATTCCTTTGTCATTGTACACCCTGTTAATACTTGTGACTGGTCCTTAGTCTGGTCTTGTGAACGGTCTTGACTACGACACTGGTAGTGGAGTACTACATAGGTACTTCACTAGTTATCCCAGGTAATTTCCACATACATTCTCCACCAACAATGGGTGAACAATAAAGAAGGAAGGGCTTTACAGAGTATTTGAATAGAATGTAGTTCATGTTAAGGCTGGAGTACTTGCAAAGTACTCGAGTCAGTTGTGAATCCATATGAAGTACTCCACTTCAACCCTGGCCTTCATATGACCACCAGAACCGTTAAGGCTGCCTGGCGTTGGGTAGTAAGACTGCATTCCCAGTGGGTATTCAGTGGTTATGACTAAGGTTTTTGCTGTTGGTATGCTGCACAGAACGGCCGTAGCTCGAGGTAGCAACTGAGAATGCCAAATTGGGTGGTTAGTATCATCCATATCCCTTGTTATCCAGGTCCTAGAGCCGCGCTTCACAGCAGAGACCCTGGCCACCACCCTCTGCATCCCCAATGCCAAGTCGCTCCTCAGGAGGCACCTCAGCACCCACTTTGTCTCCCTGGTGGGCGGCCAGATCCAGGCCCAGAAGCGGGAGACGGAGAAGTCCTCCAACTTTGTCCCACTCAGCGCTCTCTCCAAAGTCAAGGTGGGCAGCCTTTGAGGCTTGTTATAGAACACACAAGTATTGCAAAGATATGGGAGACTACAGACCTTTATCCTAATGCGGCCATGTTTGTCTTGTTTCCTGTAGACCTGTTTGCAATAGCAATACAACTTCACATATTGATGAAAGGGAACAGACTAGCTTTTCTGTCCAGCTTCAATTTGGTTACATCGCCTTGAATGGTAGAAAAGCAAGATGGCTGCCCCATGATAGAGGTCAATTCTGTCCTATGTGGCTCACTAGGCTGGTGTTTATTTGTTTTTCCTTTGGACTAACCGGGTGAAGATATTTCTGTTCCCTGCTCTACGTGTCATGTCAATCAATTACACACTAGCTGTGGTACCTGTTTATGCACCTGGCTGAAGAGTTGTAAGATGGGGTAAAGTAGCTTGCTTAAGGACACAACATTTGGCCAACAGCTGATCACGTCACACTACCCGCATGTACCCACTATTTGCTCTTTGCATGCTGCTGCCATAGGCTCGCGGAGCCTCGATCTCGATCTTTACAATAGCCGGTTCAGTGTCGTTTGGTAATTCTGCGCGTGCCGCATCAGCTCTTGAACAGCGCGATTGGATAAAATTTGGAAAGCTGCGTTGATGCGATTCTACAAGCTGTCGGATTGAGGCTCTTAATGCGTGCGGCGGCAGCATGCAAAGAGCGAATGAAGCCACACCTTCCTGCACAAACTGCTCAGGTGATCTGCAAGGGCAGTGGTGATTGGCGAGTAAAACAAGAAAAATATTTTGAGACCTAAGAAATCAAAATTTATTTGCTGCCTTCAAGACAACTTTAAAAACTACAGTGATCAAAACCTCAGGTTTTCCGTTTCTGCCTGCAGCCCAAAAAGCGGCCCTTTGGTGGTCGCCCCAAAAAGAAAGGCATGGAAGAAGAGGACTACGTGTGCCCCATGAACCTGGAACTGCCCCCGGGGCTGCAAGGGGTGCAGAACGGGACCAAGCCATCCCCGAGCTATCGGGTGGAGGTGCGGAGTGCCGGCAAGGTGCACCGGCAGGGAGACGAGGTAGGTCTGGCCGGAAAGGCAATCTCGGTGTTCTCTTGACCAGAAGGTCGTGAAGTAATGAGTGATGTTCACTTAAGTCATATTTGGTGTGCCTCATGACCTTCAAGTTAAAATCTGACCATGTAACTCCAAAGGTGATTATCTCTGCAGCTAAAAAAGATCATGGTCAAAGCATCAATAAATGTTGTTATAAGAGAAATGATTATCTTGAATGTTTTTTTTTTCAGACAAGTGCTAGCTCCCCCGACTCGGCTGATGGCACCCCTCCCAGTCAGATTGGTGTCTACTCTGAAGAGATCAACACCCTCACGGTGAGGCATCAGACCCTAATTATGCTAGTGTTGTGGTTACTTGACAAGCACTTAGCATTAGTACCTATTACTAGTACTTCACTTCAGTACTCAGCATTAGCACTCAGTACTAGTACTCAACACTAGTACTTGGAACTAGTATTTTTACAACTAACAATGGGTGAACAACAGACGAATGTTTGCTACAGTGTGGATAAACAGATTTAGACTCCCTTAAACTTGAGTGCTAGTGATGTACTTTTCAAAAGTTGTAGAGTACTTTTGAACTAACCGTGAGTGCATGTAAAGTACTTGACTGCAACACTGCTTGACAAGTGCTTGAATGCCACTCAGTAACACAGCACAACCCAAGATGTACGAATCAGCATTTTGAAAAATGTGGTAATGAACAGACTCAACTGGTTTTCTTTTTTTTTACTCAGAACATGTTGAACGACGACCAGGCGGAAAATGGTGGCACCAACGTTTGAACGACACATCAGGGAAACAAGACGTAAAAATCATAACTTCAGCAGGATTCATAGCAACACACTGGGCTTCCAACTGGAAAAATAAATATTTATGCGGGAATCTGTACAGTTCTGGAGTTTCTACATTGACTGATGCAACTTCATTTTGTTGGTTCGGTTGCTACAATCTGACCCGCTCTTCTCTCAACCCCTTCAAAGGAAGGCATCGCCAAGTCGGTCGAATGTCTGTAACTTCTATCCAGTTTTGTTTCTGACTGAGAACAGCCCCGACTACCAGGATGGAGTAAGTTAACTAATTATTTATACTTGGTGTGCAGTGATGGGCATTCTTTGTTACTAGAAGAAATTCCTGTCTCTTTTGAGCTTGCCAGGGCTAAAGACTGCCCTCTTTAGCCTACGCACGGAGCATATAGCAGGTCTAAGACTTGTGAAGAACAAGGTGGTGACATTTCTTGTTTCACAACTCTTGGGGTGGCTCCACATACTCAGTTTGTAAATTGCAAAAAGCCGAGATACCGAGAAGTGATCTTGACGCACAGATTCAACACAAGAAATACTTCAGCCGAGCAGCAGGAGGCAAAATAGATTTCTCAGGTAAGACTTTCCGTTGTCCCTGGTGTCTCACACAATGTGCACAAAAGTGAACTGTTCTTTTTTTCAACCGCGTTGGAAGTCGCTGATCTTTGTGTTGAGTTGGGAGGCCTTGAAGCAGGAGTTGGACCATTTTGATTTCAAGAAGTCGGATAAGTATGAATGAACTTTATGCAAGTCAGTTGTACAATAATGGATGTGAAATATCCACTGTAAATTTTTTTCATCATTTTGATCAGTCAGCACTGTATTTAGCACAACTTAAGCAACTTTCATTTGGCCTTATCTAGTGTAATTTATCCTACCTTCACCGTGACTCGTGTAAAATACCATTTTTTGTACATTATTTGCAGCATTAATGATTTTTATTTAGATCGCGCTCTGTAATGGCTTTTTAACCTTAACCTTTTTTAGACTCTGTGTAGCTTTAATCTTGAACAGCGTAATGAAAAAAATGGAAAAGGAGCTGGGCAGAGTAGAATTATTAAAAACATTTTTAAAAAATTGTTTGCTGTTTTTCTTCAGGAAAAATGTGCACAGTTAATGCTTAAAAGGCAGAAACTGGATGTCCAAACAGACAGTAGATTTACATACACTGATTCAGTGCTAGCCTTTGAATTTCATATTTTCGAAATGTTACTTTGAGGAAAATCTCCAAGTTATAGTTACAAATGTTAATAGGATTGAGCTTTTAACGTTGGTTTTCACAAGCCGAGATGCAGTCTGTCAGTATTTGGCAGCACTCGTTTTAGACTATGCACCGAGTTTTGCAATGTTGGACATTTTCGCGGACCCTTTTGGAAATGTCTGTGTATGCGTGACTGCTCGAGAAAGATTTTTTTTAGGAATTTTCCCAATCTCCCAAATTCTGGGGTCAGACTTTTTAGAGATATTGCTGTTTGTGTTTCATAAAAGCACAAATGTATCAGTTCATTAGGTACTTTTTATCCATTTTTACATCAAAGGAAACTGATACTTTTTCTATACCAAGTTTACATGTACTTCCAGTGCAACTGTTTTTAATGGGTTAGACTTTTTAAAAAACAAATTTCTTCCAAAAGAATTGATGTGTGTTCGTGCTTTATCAAAATAAGGACCAAGTTTGAAAACGGCATTCTGGGCTTTCAGTATTGAGAGAGGGGAAACCTTATCAATACATAATACAGTGCACATGTTGACATTGATATTAAAGTATGCTTTTTTATGTCGTAAAACAATTTTCACACAATTATAAAGCAGCATTGAATACAGATTTAAAAACAAACAAACCATGAATGTAAATACACGCAAATAATTAGAGGCAATCCTGAAATGCAGAAACACTGGACTTGTTCCTTATTTTGATAGACCAGGTTGAAGACATGTCATTTTTATGGAGGGCTTGCACAGCTGCCATCTTGGAGGCCAAAAGTTTTCAGTGGAACAAAACAACAGCCCTGCAAGATGGCTGTCATGCAAAGCCTTCATTTATTTTTATGTATCATTGGTTAAGACGCACCAAAGGACCTCTTGCATCTTGAACATTTTGCCAATACAATGCTTCATAAACAGGGTTCAACTTTACAGTTATTTCTATTTTTGTCAGCATTCGTCTATGAGCCATCTATTTTTGGACGTCATCTTTTTGAGCATGTTAACTGGGTTTTTTTTGTAATCGCTGCAACGTGCATGGGTGTAAAGTTTTCTCAAGACCTGTTTAACCTGACGTGAGCATAAGTTGCTCAATTTGTAACATTTTGCCTTCATTGGTCAGTTGATTGGTACAGACTACAGCATTTGTGACCTGTCACCACAAAATGAGCTTGAATTGCTATTTTTAAATAAACTTTTAGCAGAAAAAGAGCTTTCCAATGGCATTACACTTGGGGTAAAAAAAAAAAGGTGATGAGATATTCTGGCGGCTAGGCCCTCTTGTTTCCGACGATTGTTTTAACATTGCTGACTGGCCACAAATAATGCAATTGTCAAAATTGGAAAGAAAAATGACATTTTCAAGTCTCTGATCCTGCAACAGAACTTGGAATTTAAACAGAACAAGGGTTAACTTTTTCCAAAAATACAAACACCCCAAAATGACCCCCCCTTCTGTTTTTGACTTCAAACCATTGTGATAGGGAAAAAGTGGAGTGCACCTTTAGGCACATTTTGAGTGTGGTCGCTATGACTTTTCACCATAGCACGTCAGAAGTCTTACGCCAGATTCCCAGGAAAGACCAAAAGTACACGTACTTGTCCTTCCTAATGAACTCTGAAATTTTCACTCAAATGGTACAACAAATATAAAAACAGTATCGTACATTTTGACAAGACCTTGACTGAACGCATTGCCAAACTTGTAACTTTCTAACCTTAGTTGTTGTATAAAAAAAATTTAAAAATGTAGAAATCCTACTGATGCAAATACTGTACAGGAACCTTTGTGATGAATGCCCTTAAGACTTGTCTATTGTACTTCTGTACCTCACAAACTAAACTGTTCTTTTTTTGTATGTAAATACATAATCTGTGAAAGAGGAAAAGGTTTCAATGGTGTGGTGATTACTCCACAGATGTGTCCCATGATTGGTATGCTTTGGAAGGGGGAGCCCTTCATTTGGCATCGAGACCGGTGTTTTAACCCCTTCTCGGCGGGAATTTCTTTCCGAAAGCCAACTCCAAGAATTCCAACCTCGCTTGGCCACGAAGGCCACCTGCTAAACCGCAAATTCTCGGTTTGTGGCCCAGCCTGCTCTGAAAGCTTTGACTTACACAGTGAAAAGGCTGATTGTTCGGTGGCATGCGGCTCTACTCAAGCTTCCACATTCCCATTGCCTCTTTTCAAAGTGGGGAGTATTGTGAAGCTGGTATTTATGGTCCAAATTCGGTCTTTTCATTTCTGGGCTACACACAAAGACCAATTATCATATACACAAGAGCCAGGGTCTGCCTTCTTTCACCGTGTTCGCTCGAGCATGGGCTGAGAATAATAGCTGAAAATTTTTATGGCATGTTTTAACGCGTCCCGGCGTAAAGGGGTTAAAGGCCGACTTGTTTTCACAAACACTGTGTGATTGAAGAGGTCACCTGTCTGATCTTGTAGAAAGTTTAGCTCAGACAGATGAAGGAAAATGCCACTTTTTTGAGCCCTTTTTATAGAACCATGGCCAAGAGAATTCTTGTAATAGAGGACTCTGTGTCATTCCCCTTGCAATTGCCACAGAAGTTCAACTACATTTTTTGGGGCCAGTGTTTTGACAGAAAATCGCAACGGTTTTCCTTATTGTTGCTACTGAAATATCGCAATTGTCTTCTGCAAACAACGCGGAAATACCTTTTGACGTTTTTAGTCCCAAGTCCAGAAATTTAGGGGGTTGGCATGATTCCGGGCACACTTTTTTCAATTCATTATTTTCCGAAATTTCAGCCAAAATTAAAAAAAAAATTGCAAGGGCGTAACCTAGTGTTTTTAAATATTACAGTTTTTCAAACATTTCGGAAGTATCCAATTCTGTTTTTCTTTCACTTTTAACATCAAATCATTACAAGTTCTCTGATATTCCAGTATGTACCGTTTTAGGATTCTGGGTATACATGTTACAGCGGCAATTCCAAACAAATCCATTCTGGTAACAAGCATCCTGTATAAATGAGAGTGAAGACTCGACCCTGCTTAGGCCTACTATGTCACCAAAATGTTTACAATGTTGAAGAAAATAAGCATTTTGCCCGGGGAAAGTAATAAGAAAACAGGCTAGCTGGCCCCAACACCGGAGACGGAAGTACCGAAATGCAGCTAGCAAAAAGGAATCTTAGCATTGAAAAATGTAATACAAAGGACCTGCAAAAGTCTTACAAACTCTTGCACTTCATCTCTGGGGGTAAAACAAGTCTTGGGCCACCTGCTTGTCAAAGGTAAGGCACCTGTACCTAGAGCATTATAGTATCTGGTGCCTTGATTGGTACTCACACGAATGCATGTACATGTAACCCTCCTGGCAGTGGGCACAGCCAGTTCCAAGCAGCCCTAGTCGTCCACTTCCTTACAGCTAGATTTACTCTCTGACGTTTGCATAATTGTGTTCCACACTGTTTAAAGGAATGGTGGGCTGCTGTGATCGCTGAGACACGTCAGGCCGGCGACGAGCGATGCTGTGAAGAACAAAACAATTGAGAGAGATTGCTAAAAATAAAAACGGTTAAAATACGGTACCTTGAGAAACTCACGAAGGCTTGGTCCTCCCCCCCCCAAAAAAACCTATTAAAAATAGGGCCCGATTCTCCAGAGATTTCTTGCCTACGGAACAAACTTCTGTTGGTTCATTTACATTTTATGAGTGCAAAGCCAGAGAACTTACTAATACCAGCAAAAACCGGTGATGAAAACAGCCAGGACAATGACGGCAACGCTGACACCGATGATGGCCGACAGGGAATCATTGGGACCATCGGGAGGAGTTGTTTGTGTAGGAATCTCTGTGGAAGCCACTGGCTCTGATGATGGAAATCAAGACAAATTGAGTCACTGAAAGTTTTAGTCCTTTGAAGAATCAACCATTTTCTTGGCAGGGGGGATTCAGCCTGGGCTAGTAACGACAAGCCCTGGGGGAAAATGGGGGAGGCTAATCAGCCTTTACTTGCTGCCAGAAGGCTGAACTGTGGAGGTCACATCTACAGCATGTAAAGGAGCCGTAGGTAGCTGCCAGATGACCCGTAGTTGACTACGGACCACAGCCAGAAATCACGGGTAGATTTTTACATGGAGGGAGGAAAACCAAATATCCCACAGGAAAAAAACCCTTGTAGCGCGAGGACAGAACCATCAAAAAACTCTGCTAGCGGAGGCCAGGAATCGAACCCAGGACCAAAAGTGTAAAAGAGGCGTGGATCTACAGTGGAATGCCGCTATAACGAACAAGACGGTGTCCGCGCTAAATGTTTGGTACAGCGGTCGTTCGGTATAGCGACTTAACAGCCGAACATTTCGTTGCCATGTTGAATAGCGCCCTCTCTTGTCTAAATGAAGTGCACCCTCTTGTGATACCATGGCTCGCTGTTTTCGTGATGTTTTGCTGTTGCATTCACGTTTAAGGTTTATAGAAATGTCTCTGTTAATTATTCTTGTTTTTTATTTAAACTTGAGTCAAAAAATTGATATCAAGTTTATCCCAAAAGTCGTGAAACTACCGCTCTGTGATGCATGCTGTGGCGAATCTCGGTTGATTTGTGTATCAGTGGCGCCCTCTTTAGACTATTCCGAGTGCAGTGCCACCGTGTGCGTACGTGCGGTTTTCTTCCTCACCCGATCATGTGGAGTCGCAAAACCAGTGTCTATTCAATACCGTTGACAACTAGTGGCTTTCCCTTCTAATCCTTGGAGAAATAATGGCCACTTGTCACTTTCCAATATAAAAAAACCTTGACTGTTTTATCATGTTGACGTTCGGGAATTACATGTGTACAAACGGTAACTGAATAGTGTTCGACAGGTTCTGTACACAAATTATTGGGAGCCAAGGATGATGTTCGGTACAGCCGAATGTTCGGTATAGCGGTGTTCCACTGTAGTAATGTTTGTTTTTTTTAATTTTCCTGTATCTGACGGCCCAACTTTTGGATTTAAACCCTTATTTTTTCAGAGATCAAAGACTTACTACCCCACAGGCTGGAGCCATGACTGGAGTGTTCTCAAGTTTCAGACTGCCTCTGTATCAACTCAAGATTTACACATTTTCACTCACCGTCTTGACCGACACTCTTTTCACACCACTTACCTTGACACGCCGTCTCGCGACTGGCACCCGTCTCCTTGGTAACCGTATCTGGCGGGCACAGCAGGCAGAAGTCCATCCCCCTGGTGGGACTGTAGGTGTTACGTGGGCAGAGCTCACAGTGACTGTCTGTAATCACGTCTCCCCTCACTCGGTACATCCCCGCGTTGCATTGGGCTGGATATCACACACAAACCACACGACTGCTGCTAAAACATGGTGTTGCAGCAAAACGGTCATAAATGTCTTTCACACGTCGGTTTAACCCCTGAACATTGGTACATGGCAACAACCGCAGCTTTGTGTGACGATTAGTGCGTACCACACATACTTTCTATTCATCATGCACCTGCGGTTTCAATGTGGACCTGCTGCTGGACAGGTTTTTGCATACCGCAGCCCAGCAGTCATGGTCAAAAGAATGCATGTACTGGCGTTAAGGGGTTAATTACCAAGTTCTTTCAGTGCCCGTCAGTCAACCGCTCTCCGATTTTGCCTGTGAGCCTGTACGAGTGAATTATATTGTAGCAGCCTTATGACGTTTTCAAAATTTCTGCAAAGGCTCGGAAATGACTTCATGAATATGCATAACAGTGCCTTCATTTGTGTCTGCTCTTTTTGTGTAGCTGCATTCACTGACATGTCTGCTTGCTCACTGATTGAAGTTTGTTCTTTGAAACACCTTCATGCAAATAAATCTGAGCAACCAAATGATGAGAGCGTAACGAGACACAACAGAAATGGCACTTGAACAACACTGGGTTTTGTGCACATTATGATGAAAATAAGTCAGGTGTTTACTTCAGGCCACTTGTGAGTACATATTTGCACTGTGAACCACTCATAAATCAAGTCATCAGCTACTCACTGTAGCACTCGCTGGTGCTGCTGGCTCCCTTGCCGTCGGTGGCCATCCCGCCCGGACACGCCTTGCATTGCCTCTGCCCTTCCTGGTCTTGGTAGGTGTTGGCCGGGCACGGCTGGCACTCCGTATCCTGTTCCACTTGGCTTTCGAACAGAAAGGTTCCCGGTCCGCAGCGAACTGAAGAAGAAAATCAACCACCACAAATTGAGTATATTTCTCCAACTAGAACAAAAATTAACTCGTAAACTAAGATGCAATATCCTTCACTATGAGGGAGGATCGCTGTTAGTGGGGGGGGATTGGGGTCAAGCCCCTCCCCCAAAAGGACTCCCCAATATTTTTTTGAAGGTGATGAAAGATATATAGTTTGACCTATTACACTATCCGTCTTTCACAAAGCGTGTAAAATGCCCCAAAATGTAGCCTCCCTCCCATAAAACATTAGATGAGAAAGTTTCCAAAGTTTTGGCCCTCCCTCCAAAACCAAATTCCCCCCCCCCAAGAAAAATGTTGTTCCTGAATCTGCCCTTGGATCACTGCACCAGCAAATTCAGTCATCAATCAGAAAAAATATAAACCTTCTCTGCAGTTTGCGACTTGCTTCAAGTGGATTCTACTTACCACAGTATCCCCCCGGGCTTTCCACCGATCCGTTGGGGCAAATGCTTCCCCAGTCCAACTCCACCGAGTCTGGGTCCGGCTGCACCACTTGGCCCTTCACCTCCAGCATGAAGCCCCCAACCTGCATGAGGGTGCGTAGAGTTTCTGCTGCCTGAAGGGTGACGTCATTTTCATCTACGAATTAAAAAAAACATTCATGTTGGGGGTGGCGGAAGTATGAGACAATGCTTAAAGTGAAGAGAGGATTTTCAACAAAAGACGTGACAGCTAGGGATGTCAGTTGGCCA
>NW_019091372.1:1657638-1674862 GCF_001949145.1 Acanthaster planci
AGACTCTAATGTGGAAAATCAAAGCAAAGGATTTTTACTTTACAACAGCATCACACACAGAAAAAAAACAGGCTCACCAGACCCGTTGCCTGACCAGAGACGGGGTGGGGGGAGGGTTTGTCAAACCCCAAAGTGGAACTTTTGTCACTGTGAACACATTTTTAGACAAACTACGGCCTGTCATAATGACAAAAAATACAAAAAAAGGGTAAAATACTTCCAATGGTTGAAGTCCTAATGACCACAACATCAAATGGTATGAACATTATTACACCTACATTGAAAATATATCTTCATTTAAAAGAAAAATACCCCCCAAAAATGAGCGGAACTCAGAGGCGAGCAGGCGGGTTGATCGAATCCCCTGACCACCCCCCAGGCCTGCATACCGACAGAACAACTTTTCCAACGTCTTTTCTAGCTCCGATCATCTTCTACAGTGATTACTGATTAACGTTGACAACTTCGGTCCTGAACAATTGCAACTCCAGTGCAATGGACTGGTTCCCGGCACATCTGTTATTGTTCCATTTACATCGCGGGAACCAATCGCATGTGACTTTTAAGTGATGACCCACGGAAAGTTTACGGGAAACCGTTAATTACTTTTGCCAATTGATTTCCACTGAGGACAGCCCAACGGGAGGAAATTAATGAATATGCATTGGAGAAAATGCACAATCACATTAAAAATGCATAGATATCTTGCAACGGACATACCAAATGACTGCTATAATAAACATTTCAAGTGGATGTCATTGTGTTTATTATGGGCCCCAAGCTGGGCCAAGACAAACAACAATTTTCCTAACCATGGAGGCTGCTTTGGTCGAAACTACATATCGTTAGTTCACTAACGGCTCTACTAATGAGACGAACACTCCAAATCAACATGGCTCTTTCCAACCAATTGAGGGGGTGCTTCTGCTCAAGGTGAATACTATTTAAGGTGGTCAGATGAACGATTAAACCACACATGTATTGCAAAGAGTAAATGACTGACTGATGATCAACACGCACAGTAATACAAAGGATTAATGGCAACGGTAAGAATCCGTTTGTAAGATGACCTGTCAGATTGAGTGTTCTCTTTGTGTGTATACCAACCCTGCACTTTCACTTCAAAGTGATGCAACGCCTGGTTCCCGGCCGTGTCCGTGGCCGTGCACATCACCAAGTGGTCTCCCCGGTAAAATTGGCCGGGTCCCGGGCTGCAAGTCACCGACGGTGGGGTGCCAGAGTTATCCGTGGCGGTAATGTTCCAGTTCACGTGAGCTGCCGTCTGGCCAATTTCGAGGTGGACGATCACGATCGGCGGACGAGTTGCCCAGCGAGGTTCTTGCCAATCTGGATGATAGAGAAACAGTATGGAAATTCAGCCACATTCAATACCCTTCTAAATCAGGGCAAACCCCTTAAAACTTTGACCTTTTTTCCTTGCCAGGAAAATCCCAAAGCGCACTGAAACGTTCACATGCTCTTTGTATGTTCATATTCAGCTTTCTAAAGCAGCCACGTTTTAAGATACTGACAAAAGAACAGCTCTCCATGAAGTGCTTGAAGGATCATGTGACCTTTCACATGTTAGCAGTGGACCAATCAGCTTTCAAAACATCACTTTCTCATGGTTGTTAATGGGGCTCACTGACCAGCGTCAAAAATTTCACATTTTGGGGTTTTTTTTCTCCCAAATGTTGTCCATGACAAAGTTTCAGCTACCCATCTCTGGCAGATGATGAAAACGCCAAAACTGGATCAGAAAAACCACAGGTTCAGAGTGACGGTCAAAAAACATGGGTCGCACTCACCGACGCAGGTGGTGTTGGAGATGTTCCTGGACCAGTCTCCGTTGTTGAGGCAGGTGATATAGTCGCTCCCGCGGGGGTCAATTTCATAGCCGGACCCAGGGCAGGACAGGTAGCAGTTTTGCCCAAAGACTGGCCGGTTGTTGCAGGCGGCTGGGGTCAGGGTAACTCTGTCACGCGGACTCAGGGTTGGACACTCAGTCTCTGTATGCCAACGACCAATCAAGTTTGAAACAAACAGGAAAAGGAAGAGATCTTATTTACGAAAGTTGAATTAACACTCACACGGCAGTGTTTGGCCAGTTTACACTGTCCACATTGGTCATGGCAAATTTTCAAAAATTGTCAAGTATCAAAAGTTTCCGGTATTTCAACTGCCAGATCCGACACCTCACATTCAATTGTTTAAGGAGGGCTTTTGGTCAACGTTTGGAGAGTGAAGCAAGGTGATTTCAGTTTGAAGCCTAAGAGGAACTTGCCCAACTTCTTATCAAAATAGACCAAAACTGATTTTCAGTATTCTGGCGGCATATATATGTGTCCCAGAAGAACAGGTGCCAGATGTTCATTTTGACACTGTTCTACCCCAACCGCCAAGCATATTGTTTGGCTTACAGTACTCAGTAAGTACAAAATACTAAGTAGTAGCCTGAGCCTGAAGGACCTAGCGCTACAAATTACTACTTCTGGCTAGGTTACTTCCATTGTTACTCATACAGAGAATAAAGCCATGCATTCATGGTGCCACAGCACTGTATGGTACATTGTCTTATCTATTGTATCTTATGGCTTCACAGAACAATAAGGTCGTGTCCTCTTACAAGCGACAGCGCTCTGTACTACATTTTACTACAAGTAGTAATTTGTAGTATTATGTAGGGTTAGGGTTAATGTAGAAGTTAGATTGATATCCTAATATCAAACAGATTTGAGTATGACGTAATGTCTGGGGTGCCCCCCTATTTATTACTTCAAATAAGTTGAAAGATCAACACACAAACAAATGCCAAGAAAACTGAAGAATTCTGTATTCAAACTGTACTGAAAAATATGCAGATAGAGGTAATCTATGCCTGCCAAAAGTTTGTAGACAATAAAGTATGTGAAAATCAACGGAACAATTTCAGAATTTTTTTTGGTGATGTTCTGGAAATTTCAGAAACTGGAGAAATTGCTCCCCTTTTTAATCAAGTTACCATGGTGGCTCCTGGACCTTAAGATCACTCTCTAGATGAGATTGGGCAATATACAACAGGGGTGTTGGACTGGGGCCAGTACACGATGCTTACCGGTGCAGACGAGATCGGTCCCGGACCAGGTTCCGTTCTCCAGGCAGCGGGCTCTACCGCCGTCGCTGGAAAGTGCTCGGTAGCCAGACTGACAGTAGAAGAAGCACTCAGTGCCGAAGGTCTCAGCGGAGGACAAGTCGCTGCTGCAACCCAGCTGGACGGCATTGGGTGGTGTAGGCTGAGAGGGACATTGTACAACTAGGATGAAGGAAAGGACGTCAGTGAAACATTGGCGCGGAAGTGGGTAGGGGGATTGGGAAGGGGGCAGTCAGTGACCCCTTCACTTTTGGCTGCTCCAGCAATGGTACCGGATCGGCCTACTAAGGACTGATGCCTCATGGTCTCACAACTGGACCTCCCACTTTGAAAATCGTTCCGCTGCCGTTACAGTGCAACTATACGCCCCAGCTGTGCTGAAATTGATTCAGTCACAAGACCTTTTACGGGTCCTTTCACGAGACCAGTCATGAGTAACAGGGGGAACAACGACGGAGGAAAGCTTTTGTCAAAGTTTGTTTGATTGAAGCTGGTGGTTTAAACATGCATCTAGAAGAATGGGCGACTCATGACAGACTTAAGATGGACTTGCTGAGACATGGCAAAGATTACAGTGGATGTGAAAAGTCTCATCCAAGTGTTGGTGTGGGTGGGATTTCAATGCCGGTCGTAGAGCTGAAAGGCGGAGAAAAAGTCAGTCTGCCAACCCAACTCCTTGTAAGAATCTCACAATCGTTGATTACAAAGGAATTTCGGCAGAAGATTGAACACAGAAAAGAAGTGGAGTTTTGCATGCTGGAAAAACTTGTTAGCAGGCAAATAACTGGGCACAAAGCCGTTTCAACATTAAACGGCAATGTTGAAACAACGCTGACAGAACGACGTGGGCCCTGTGGGTATACACCTACTTGTACAGGCAGGGGTCTGCCCGTCCCAGGAGCGCATGCCGTTGCCTGTCAGCCGGCAGGTTGCGGTCGTTGATCCACTCAAGGTGTACCCTCTGTTGCAGGTGAAGTTGCACTCGGTGCCCACGACCGGACTGGCGAAGCTGCAGCGGATGGAGCCAAACGCCGGAGCCGAGAGCATCTGACAACGGTTCACTGGGGAGGACAAATCGATCAACGGTAAATGGGAAGGTGGTTGGTAAACAGACAAAGCACTAACCAGAAGGTGTCCCTGAACGGTGAGTAGACGCAGCATATCTGAACCATTTGCAGACACCGTCATTTTTGGCCCGATATTTCAACCTTGGAAAAGTGCAAGATCAATACGGAACATCGAAGTGTGACATCATTTTGAACCAGAAAGTGTAGTGCAAAGGAAAGGTGTATGCGCCTGTTGGTTCACACGCTGGTTCTCGCACTAATGCCTATTACACACATAATTGTGCGAGTGACATATTCACTTTGGTACTCGACAGTGGCCAACTTTTGGTACACTGCCAAAGACCGGAAGTATAAAAAACATCAATTCAGGGTTCAAAAGTCACAGATGCACTTTGAATGTAATGTTTGGAAAGACTGGTCACGAGACGGCTGAGATCTTCAAGGTCATAATGGGATTAATCCTGTCTGGTTCTAAAAACTGCCTTCCCATGTACTGCCTATTCAGACTGGTCACAGACATGAATTTCTGTGAGGATTTTTTTTTTTTTTGGCTCACCCGTAACTGTCACCGTGACATCGCAATGTGCGGTGTTGCCGCTGGGATCTATTGCATAGAAGGTGACGGTGGTCATGCCTTCCGGGAACCTACTGCCTGGGGCCGGATGGCCAGATCGTCTGCCAAATACAGAAGAGGACAAGGAAATAGATACTTATGCAGATCACTTTGACTTTGTAGTCAAAAGCAAATATCGTATAGTGCCGCGTAGCGGCGCAAGATGACGAACTTCACCGTGAATTCACGTAAAACATGGTAATCGCATGGGCGCCATTCGAGCAAGAGATACGCCTCCGCAATGTACATTAATGCAAAGGCGCATGCGCCGCGGCAGGCACGTGCACCTAGTGAGCCTGCGCCTAAACATTACCGTAAACTGCGCAAGCGTATCGCTTGCTCAAATGGCGCCCATGGTAATTACATCTTTTGGGCAGAGTTATCCATCTTGTACCTTCGGCGCTATACAATCTTTGGTCAAAAGCATCTCCCAGGATTTATTGACAAAGCTCTGACTGGCAGCAACAAACTGACAAACCACGAACGGTGGAAGGACATTAATTTCTTGCTCATTCTCAAGCATACTGGAGATTGTTCATTCCCTTCATTTCCTTTTTTTCCCCCCAATTTATTGGGACTTGCTATCCCTCGCTCCTTTTTTTTCTGGGGGCTGGGGGAACGTCCTTCCCTGTGCCCCCTCAGATTCACTCACCTATTCACAGTGACCGATCCCGAGTTGTCGGTTGCAGTCGGTGCGTCAAAGTTCACAATGGCGGACGTGGAGCCGTTGTCGCTTCTCTCCACTACGGAGAGTGGGCAGCTGCTGTCGAAACTCGGAGACTGTGTGTCTAGACGGACCAGATGGAGCCCACAAAATTATAACTTGTCAACACAAGAAACTCTTTTCTTTGAGTTCACTTTTTTCCCAGGGGCAAAAAAAAACAACGCACTTGTGATAAAATTATTCCCCCCCCCGAAAAAAGAGAATTATTACCACAATTCTTACGACGGCACTCTGATTTCACAAGTTATTTCATTCAGAGTACGGTCATCACAAAGAAATATTTCCTTTCAAATATAACAGTAGAGAATCTATTTTCACTGCAGGTTGCAGCCCTGCTCACAAACAGGGGCATAACTACTTAGAATACATACTTGGAATCTTTACTTTTCAGTTTAAATGACAGACACGACTAAACTAGTCAGTTCTGAATGAATAGATAACGAATTGATGTATTTATTAACCGTCAATAAAATTATTTTACCCAGGCAGACGGTACTGTGGGGGTTGTCCCAGGCACCAGTTGCACTGCAGGTGTTGTTGGTGGGTCCTTGAAGGCGGAAACCGTTGGCACAAGAGAAACGGCACACTGTACCGTAAGGCAAGGCCCGGTCCTGACGACAGAGGGCGGGCTCTACGGACCCATTCGTGACGGAGAAGGGGCCGGGGCAGGTCACCATCTCTGAGGAGAGTCGAGGAGAAAGAACTGATGTTTTAAAAGGAGCGATCAAGTACTACGCAACCACCGGTTTTCCCTGCGATCGGCAACCCCTGCAGTAGGTATGTGGGTATTTGCTCCTAGCGGGAACAACAGAGGGCGTGTTTTGGCAAGCAAATATACATATAGTCCTTTAGGTGGGAAGTCATCGCTAGCGCACAGGTTCATGTGCTTTTGGCGTCTGACATGCTGAGTATGACACCACCTTTCTGTATGAATGTTTAGTGTGCATCGGGTGCTTGCATGAGACATGGTTGGAAAACTTCCCACTGGTCCGTCTCTGCTTTGTCGATGGGGGGTGTACTTCAACTCAGGGCGGATACAGCAACGTACGTGCACACTCTCAATGGGATATTGGGCCTCAATTTTACACGAAAAGAACTACGGACAAATTATCAAATGGCACCACAGTCATCACTGGTGCCATGTATGCGGTTACCGTCATTATTCCAATTTTCTTGTAAATACCTGTGCACTGGAAGTCAGTTCCACTCCATGAGCCGTCAGCTTGGCACTCACGGCTAAGGCGAGTGTGTCCGCTGGCTGACCTTCGGCCTGGGTCACATCGGAACTCGCAAGACTCCCCGTATGAGGCAGCGCTGCCCTGGCAACCGGTGATGTAGCCATTGGCGATGACTGGATGAGGACAGGAGTTTGCTGAATACCAGGCAGACAAAAAAAAAAAAGCAGAGTCCAAACTTGAAAAAAAAAAAACGTTAGGCACGGCCGAGATGTCTCTGCAATTTCTCTGTCACTTGACAAGTGCAGGGTGATGGGCAGTAGGCATGGGATGTAAGGCTCTGCCTCCCACCAAATGACCGTCCCCCCCCCACTCAGGATTAAAAGATCCCTTCCCCGAGCTCCTTCGCGCCGAGAACGAAAACCTTCTAAAGGAGTGTGATATGCAATGCTCGATTCTTGTGCCGTGAGTTGTCGAGTTTCACACAGGTTTGACGCTGGTGTCGTGAGTCTGATAAACATACCCTCGCACGTGGGCTGTTCCAGGCTCCAGTACCCTTGGCTGCTTTGGTCGCTGGTACGGTTACACTGCCTTCTCAGTGTAGCGCCCCCTGTTGACAAGACGTGTCCGACACTGCAGGTGATCTCGCACTGCGAGCCGTGGACGGCGCCCTGCGCACACGAGCCTTGACCCGCTACGAGCTGTATGGCTCCATTCGTAGGAGCATTCAAGCCGGGGCATCTGGCAACTGAAAAAACAATGAGAACGCCTCCATTGGTTGGTCAGAGTGAATTACCATTCTTTGGGCCCCTAACTTTGTCCCGCAGAGCCCAAGTGTTAACCAAAATATCATTACATGAACCCTACAACGTCTGAAATTTTCTTTGTTTTAGTTGAAATTTTTTGAAATAAGTGGCACTTCTCTTGTACACGGGTTGCGTTGTGTGTCCACTGGAAGAAAAAGTTTCAAGAGACGAAATTGGTGCGTGCCCCTTTATTTAATTTTGGCACCCCTTCACGGCTTCAGGGTCTGAATTTCCACTTTACCTCTGTCTCTCGCTACAACATATTTCTACCCCAACTTTCGAGGTCTGACCTCATTGTAAAGTCGGTTAATTCAGCCGGCAGAACACTGAACTGCGTGTTTCCGATCTCAGGATGACTGCTTATAACGTCATTTTAAAACATTTGCAGTCCTACAAACGATTTTGACGTCGGACACAAAAGCCTGTCTGAGATTTGGAAAATTTCCACAAGTTTTGGTCTTTAAATCAGCCCTGTTGTAACTGACCCTTGGCCTCGATTCGCATGACGCACGATCCTGTGTTGCCAGAGGCATCCGTCGCAGAGTAGACAAGTAAGTGGATTCCCTCCCCCAGGCTGGTAGGCCTGGGAGCACTGAATGGGTTCGAGTCGATGCTCTGTAAAATGGCAGGTATGTCACTCCCTGCATCTCTCGCCTGTCAGGATGAAAAAAACAAGATCAACTTTTTATCAATTATAAAAAGTTGCTCGAGGGAGCCATTACTATCTTGTGACTTAGTAGGCACTCACATTATTACGTGGGGAATTTCATGTGCAAATAGAAAATTGAAGACAGCAAAAACTGACCTCGAACAAAATGAAATGAGATGACAGGCAGGCCTACAAGCTGGGGGGGTGCGGCTCAAATGAAACCCCTTGCTTGCTTTCAAGTTCCACTTGTTAGTTTGTTTTTTTTAAGTAAGTACAAATTTTTGACACAGCAATGTTCATACCATTCCATGTTGCATTCCAAAGCTTTTGTATAAAAATGTGTGTTCACAGTGACAAAAGTTCCACTTTTGGGTTTGACAAATCCCCCCCCATCTGTGATCAGGAAACAGGCCGGACAGGAGAGGAGACAAGACGAACCAAAAAGAAATGAGACATAACACAAAAAAGCCAGACAAGACAAACGAAATGACACAAAATGAAATGAAACCAATACACAAGGAAAAACAATGTGGAACTTCACAGTGGCGTAGAAATGAAAGCATACGTCCTAAATAAACAAATAAACTCAAATGAGACACAAAGCAGCAGTGTGTGAACTGCGAATAACTATGAAGTTAAATGGAAATTATAAAAAAAGAAGGTATTCCATGGGTCCTTTCAATTTTGAGGGCAGAAAGAAAAGTATCAAGGGGAAGCTCAGGAGTTGTCATGGTTACCATAACTGGTTCCCACTGCCACGATATGGAGACCCTACTCTGCCCTTCTCCGGCAAAGATGACCTGGTCGAGAGGGCACTGCACAACCGGGTTGGTCTCGTCTGGAAGGAGGAAAAAACAAAAAAAGATTTGCGTGATTATCACTTTGCACCTGAGGACGTGCAAACACAACCCAGCTTTCTGCAGGTTTGGGCACGACTGAGAAACGTCAACTGCACCTTGACACGGTGCCAGCTGACGTCTAAACAAGCTGATCTACCTATTTGTTTTCTACCCACACTGACCAAGTCCAAGAAGTCCGGTGAACTTGAACATGGCCACTGCACAAAGCCTGTGGTAGCAGCAATATCGCTCCATGGGCGCGCCCCAGAGTGTTGCAAAATACAAGGTTGCTGTGGCAAACATCATCACGCAAATACTGTTCAAATGACTCTAGCAATTCACTACTTGTGGAACTTGGCCGTGTATCAGAAACCGGCTGCTAAATCTTTCAAAATGTCTAAATTTCCAGCTAAAACACAATGCCATTGGCAAGCGGTTAATTACAGTTTTCCATCTTTATCTCAATCACTTGGGTATCTGTACCTGTACATTCCAAGCTGGTCCCGGTCCAAGCACCAGATACCACGCAGGTAAGAGTGTTGGTGCCCCGTAGGGTGTAGCCACTGTCGCACGCTACAGTGCACGCTGTGTCAAACTGCTGACGATCTCTAACAGCCGATTCCTGCCCGTTGCGCACACAGGTCGAGATGAAACCATTGGGCGGGTTTGCAAGTGGAGGGCAAGTCACAGCTTGAAAAAAAAAAAAAAAAAATCATTCATTTTCCTTCAAATTTTTTATTATTATGATTTTAAACAAAGAAAGCAACTACAGAGTGGTTGACCGACGCAAAAAGGCAACACAAAATGTTGATTTTTACCGAGGAAGGGAAGCCAGAGAAACCGGAGAGAGAAAACTCGCAAGAGGTGGGAGAGAGTCAATGACCACCTTTGCTCGTGTAATGGCCTGGCCCAGGGATCGAACTGCGGGTCAAAGCGGTGGATCTGGTGGGTGCTTTTTATACTCAACAGCCACCAGTCTCATGGAACAAATATACAGTTTCGAACATTTACGCCTCCTGTCACAAGAACTGAACCTTGGACCATCAAGCTGCAGTCCCCTTTATCAGCCTTGAGCAGAAGCACCCCCTCATTGCTTGGAAAGAGCCATGTTGGTAAGGGGCGTTCATTTTGTTGGTAGTGACACGACCGTAACGCGTGCATTTCACAGTCGTTCATGAACCAGCAATTTGCAGTTCCCACCAAGGGAGCCTCCGTTGCGAGGACAACTGCGCCCTCTCCTGGCCCTGCTTGGACCTCAAGAGGACCTCATGACGCAATGACAAGTCCAACGGGCGATAGGAGCTCCTTTCATTGGAGAAGGCCATTTGCGCCTCACCTGTGCATGTTATTGTTCCACCAGACCACACGCCCAGGTTACTGATGTCCCTCTGACACGTTCTCTGTGTGGTCGTAGTCGGGGTGTATCCGTGGTTACAGGACAGTGTGCACGTCGTGCCGTAAGGTATACGCTGCCCGCTACAGCCACTCTTCATACCGTTGACCGGAGCTGGAAGATCGTTGCTTGAACACGTAATTTCTGTTTTGGAAATATAGTCTTTTATTAAAGTTCAACCAAGAGTGCCTGTTAATGAGTTGTGACGATGAGATCCATATTTCAAGTGTGTATGCAAGTTTGCACACACACAAAAAAAAAATCACTGGTGCCCTCCTTAACTTTGCCCCTTCACCTGATCGGAACAATTGATGTAGAAGAGAGTGAATTGAAATGAAATAAAACAGTTCTTGAAAGACGTCATTCTCGGATTTAAATGATAAACAATTTCACGTGTAAATTTTTGGGTAACCACGGGAAAGTTTTTTCACAGATCACATCCTCTAACTTACCTGCATGATCATTTCTACTTTTCTTGAAATGCCCCCCCCAAACAAACACAGACCAAAGTCGGGTCCATCACAATTTGAGTCCGCCACAATGTCAAATCGCAAATGCCGCGGGGGACAAACAGTGACAAAGAAATACCAATGCACAAGTTTGAACAGTCATTAATGACTCGTCAGTGGATGACCCGAGATGTGCTGCGTCATCCACTTGGTCCATCAAGAACATACAAATCACATGCCGCAAGGGGCATAGGGGAACATGTGTGCTTTTTAAAAAAATGCTTAAATTGAGGATGGTAACCGGCAAAGAAACCTTCTTTCTCTGTTTCAGTTTGTACTCTTCCACGGGGGAGGATTCCATAAAAACAAGAGACAACTCTTTGTATGCTCACGAAAACGACAAAGAAAAATGGACGGCCCCTTTGCTAATAATGACAGGTCTATGAAGGCTTGCCAATGAGCAATGAAACAGCTTTCATTAACGCACAACACACTTCTGTCACACACTGGGCACTGAAGATTATCAGCTTTCTCTGCACTAGAATCTAAATGGGTATGTAACAGGGTGACGTCACCTTGGCAAACAGGTAAAGTCTGCAGCCAGCTGCCGTCGGCACCGCACACCAGCGCTGATGCTCCGTGCATGATGTGACCGTCCTCACAGGTATAACAGCAGATGCTATTGTAGGGTACCGAGTTCCCTGCCGGACAGGTGTACACAGGGACCACTTGCAGGCCGGGACCTGGCGTTAACTTCTGGCACATGTTAACTGTGACCAAGCAGGCAATAGTAAAAAAAAAGAAAAAGTTGTATTTCCCCCCAAAAAATCTCCCTGGACTTTGGGTGAATTATAAAAGCCCTTTTGTAAATTCCTGCTCCAAATTGTAACAGATGAAAGTGTATTTCAGGCTTGGCTTTGTAAGACACACTTCAGTTTTACATCAGGAGACGAAATTCATGACGAAGACTACAGCCAAAGCCTAAGACAAAGTTATGCTTTGGAAAATCTCCATCTTCTTAGGCTTTGTTCACATTACCTGAAAACGGCTAAAAAAGGCACACACACAAAAGCCAATAGATAGTGGCTTCTCATCAACCCTTGTGTATAGCCGCCAGCCGTAGCCAAGTTGTACTTTGACAATGGCCTTACTTCGACATTCGGTGGGGGTGCCATCCCAGGTTTCAGACTCTGTGCAGCGTCGCGACGCGCTCCCTGCGACACTGTAACCCTCCTCGCAGACCAAGTAGCACCAGGAACCAAAGGTATTGTCGCAGGGCTGTCTGAACCTGCCGTGAGGGGGAGCAGCTAGGGGCGGGCAGCTCAATTCTAGTTGGCAAGAAAAATTGCACCCAAAAATACGCTTGGAAGAACTAAAGAACTTTGCAGGGTTTCGATATCGATTTTAAATCCTCATTCAACAACTCTTTCAAAAAATAGTCTGCTGAGTCCAATACTCGACTTTGTCTCCGTCTCAGGCTTCGACTTTTTTTTTTACTACCTGACTTTGAAGTTGTAAGCGCAATGGTAAGTCTGATAATGCCACAAAACATCAAGTAAGATGCAAAAGAGCCAAACATTACAGTACTGCAATTTAAGTCAGAGGCTGCAGGCTCATTACCAGCGGGTAAACCGTGGAGGCTCGACGTCTGCCAAACATTACAAGAACCCCACACAAAAAAACCTCAAGAAATGATACAGGCTGACTGAAGTAGTCCCCTGTAACTACGGATATACCGGCTACAACAGACACTTTGTTTAAACACTGATTTCTCTCCTGAACCATAACCTCTCCCACCCTCACAGAATTAAACAGTAGTAAAGTGTTTCATTCTGTGGGGATAGGTCTGGTAGGCCCATAACAGCTGACTTTTGCATTGGGTTTGGCATACCTCAGAAGAACTAAGTACAACAGCCTCTGCGCACAGAGTCCCATGGGTGTTTAACTTTGTGCGAATGGGGAAGGTTAGGGCCAGCAACCCTTGGGGGTTAGGGTTGACAATTCAATGAGCACAGCGTATATTGCACCGTAATGTGCTTTGTTACTGACTGAAAAGTCCAAATGGGCCCACCAGCAAAAAGCTATCTTAATTATCAGGTAACTTCTAACGCCTTTAGACTGAATCTGTCTTTTGAACACAGCTATTTTATCGGATGCCGGTCTAGTGTCAAATGAAGAGAGTGAAACTCTATGGTGTTCAGCGTTAGGCAGAAAAAAAAGCAAAGAGAGGACGACTTGACGTGATGCGCCGGGTGATGGCATTGCGCAACGAACAACGCAACAGAAGAATGAGTAAAACGTAAAGGCAAGGAAGCGATGACTTGATACTATGGCACAATGCAAGGGGCCAGAGCCGTCATTATTTGCCTCAAGCCCGGAAGGGGCGACGTAGTGTGCCATCTATAGTATGTCATCATAGGCTTCTTACAGTTCTGTTCATTTTTGGGGGGGTGGACTTCAAGAGTTGCATTCTCCAGGGACCAGGGACAAACATACCTATGCAGGTTGGCACACTCCCGGACCAGGTTGACCCACAGGTGCGGGTGGCCGTGTCGCCAGGCTGAAACCCAAAGCCGCGGTTACAGGCAAAGGTGCATACGCTACCAAACAGGTTGGAGTCAGAGCAGGAGACATTTCCGTCGGGGATGGAGGTTTGTCGGGGACTGCACGTCCTCGCTGCAAAAAAATTGCGTCGAGTCCCGTGTTCATTATCTGGAATTCTTGTTAACAATTTGACTCGTGAACAAAATGTCATGCCAAGCTCCTCTGTGATGAAAACGACAAAAACAGCCCAGAAGCTGGACTGCCAGGGTAGGCTCAGTTGAGTAGGCAATATGATTTGTGCACAAAGTTTGTTCACAGAGCTGGCCATCAAGAACAACGGCTCGGCATGGTCGGAATATGTTTCACCTGTGTGTGGTGCACAAAGTGTATTTTAGGTCCCCCAATGAACCAGTTGGGTAATTCACCAGCACCTACCCAAAACGAAGCTCGTCCCAGGTCTGGCATTCTAGAGATTCAATGTCAATGTTTGGATGCACATACCACATCAGCACAGTCTCATGCCAAACTCGACCATCCTTGCTCGTTTTAAATACCGATCTGGCTCATTTCGGCTGCTCCTGAAGTTGCTGTGGTTTCCACCTACCTTGGCACGTTGGGAAATCATTGGTCCATCTCTCGTTATTTTGACAGGTTAGGGAGTTGGAACCGACGAGCCTGTATCCGTGCCGGCAACTGAAGGTGCACTCCGAGCCGCTAATGACAGACTTGGTGCAGCTAAACATGCGATGACTGCTTGATGGAATATTTGGACATCGCAGGACTGTTAATCATAGAGAACGGGTGCACTTTCAGATCTCACAAAGAAGGCTGTAGTTTTTGTGGCTAAGGCTTTGTGAGACTCAGGAACAGGGACTGATGGGCACGAACCCAATGCTGGCCATAGACTGTGTCCTTAGGCAAGGCACTTTATGCCAACTTGTCTTTCCAGCAAAATAAAGTGGGACAATCATTAGCTAGAGAGTATCCCTACTGCGTGAAAATTCGAAAAAGAGGAGTAGGCCTACTAACGTTCCACTCAGTGGAGATCCAACAATGTAGCTGAAGAGTATATCTTCTACATTGACTTGCTTCTTATCCAGAGAGTAGAGATGATCTCCTTTAGGCTTTGTTAACATCTCAATAAAAGTTGAGATACACTGACCTAATGAGTTATACTTCTTTAAAGACAGACTTCCAGTGTTCTTTAAGAACATGTGCACTGGTAGTCAAACATTTTGTTACAACTACAATGGCATACCAGTTACTGTGACTTTAAATGTACAGTAGGCTCTCTGGCCTGCACTGTTCCTTGCTTCATGCGTTATAGTGTGCACTCCTTCATCGAAAACACTTCCCGATGCTGGCCCACACGTTCGCCTGTCAACAGCAAAAGACAGGACTGGTTGATTTGCCAATTGCGGTCGACACTCTATATTTTCGGGTTGATCACAACCTATATCAGCATAGATTTGGCCAACTTACAAAAAGCATCATCAGTGGGGTCACAAAAATGCTCACTGCATACAGAATCCAGCAACTAAATCATCCTGATTCAAAACACAAGTGAACAGTTCACACTGAACACATCATCAAAATGCCACAGACCCCAGTCTTCCAAAGGCCCTACTTTTGTCTAGGCAGGTGCCAATCTCTCGGTAATTTAACAGCACATTTTACAGAGTGGGTCCTTGCCTTTCATGTTTAACCCTAACCCTCCTCAATCCTCCAACAGGTGAAGGATTGAGGAGGGTTAGGGTTAATGCAAGGCCTTTGTTAGACTTAGAGATTGTGTCCAAATGTCTATTGCTTACTTACTTCCACAATGAAAGAAACACACTTGACAAAATTAGACTTTCAAGTCAAAGCTATGACTTATAGCGGCAATAGTTTGAAGCCTTCCAAAACTTAAATTTCAGAGAGAGACACTCAAACTGTCAAAAACTTTTCCTTTTTTTCAGCAAGGTTTGAGTTTCTATGGACTACTTCCTGTTAGTAGGTCCTCAAAGGTTTTCGTAGGCCCTAAGCATATTGGAAAAGCCTGCAGTTACGAAAGGCATTCATGAACATTATTCCGGATTTCTGTCACTCTTTTCAACGCTTCAATAATTGTGGGTTCATACCTGACAGTGAAGCCAGGAGCCCGTGGTATGGAGTAGGCAACTACCCGCCTCCCGTTAGCATTGTCCGTTGTATTTGTCATTGAGGAGGGACAATAGGAAAACCTGGGCGCTGCTATGAAGAAAAATGGTTGCATGACAATAAGACCACAGCGTGTGGCAAGCGTCTCGTCTTCACTTGTGGATGGGGCATTGTATTGGGTGTGCCGAGGTTTACAGGTTGTGGGTTTGAGCCCAGCAAGGTGCGGCACTTGACACTCTACTTAGCAAAATATCAAGGTCAATATCAAGGTATAGAAATGTCCAATTAAAATTAGTCTCTCTAAATTTGAAGGAAAGAGTTCCAACTCCGGGGACAACACTTAATACCTCTGCACAAAGCCACAAACCTATGAGACTGGTCTGAAAAAAAAAAAACACTGGGTGATTGCTAAGTAAATTCTTCAGAATTTTGTTTCACTTTTTATGACAGTGTTGCACTCCCTGATATGCATGTAGATTATATTGTACACGCTACTACACACACCACTTACCCCACAGCGAGCGCGCAATGACCATCTAGACTACATGCATTGTACACAGCGCATTGCATTCCACGCACGACCCTGTTGCTCTATGCTGCAACATGCCCTTGAACCGCAACTCCAAAGCACACTTCCAACTTGGTCATTTTCCCCCAAATCTTCTGCGGAGTCGATCCTACTTTCAGTCGCACATATAACCCGTACATTTGACCCACACAGACCCCCAACTCCAACCATATGTGTCCCACCAAAGCACACACCGAAAGCCTGGTCCAGTCACGGCACAGCGAGGTCAATTACCTCCGCTCACCCTCAGCCGGTGAGAATTACATGTAGATTTCCTAGCCATCTAGAGACTAAGTGTTGTACACAACCCAATAAACTGAGAAAGGCTCACCCTTTCCTTTCCCTCGTTGACCAATTCCCCCGTAGCTCACCCACAAACAGCCTTTCAGCCTCCCGCTCCCGAACTTCTCAGACCTTATCGTTCTACAGAATCTGAGTCAGCGAAGACCAAGTGTGTACAAAATCCCCATAGGCTTTTCTTCCATAAACTTTCTACATGTATGAATTATTCATAACCACCCCAATCCACTGCTCCCATTGACTAAGACGCGGCCCAAAAAGTCTATATAAACGACCAGCTCTAGCGGTCAGCATTGATCATTCCCGCGCGGGCAGCTTCGGAGAAACAACTCCCTGACCATTCGTGAGTGTATAGCTCCGATATGAACAACCCTTCTATCACTCCCGAATAAATAGCTCAGATTTGGACGAGCAGTACTTGAGTAATATCCAGCTTTACTAGTAGCAGTTGGTCATTGTAAATATGAAGAAGATGAAAAAAATTCGTCGGAATAAAGCAGTAGTGTGTGTATAAGTCAGTCCAATGACTCTCATTCTTTATGATAGCGACTCTCTACCCCAAGAGAGATGTTGCAACATATTACCACTTTCTGATGGCTGATACCAGTGTTGTAGTCAAGACCATTTTAAGACCTTCAAAAGACCACACAAGACCTCCAGTCTGAATTCTAGTCACAAGCTATTCACATGAACTTCAACAAAAGAATTCCTTTGTCTTGGTTCACCCTCGAGCTTACTTGTGACTGGTTTTGTGCTGTGGTCTTGTGACTTGTCCTGTGTCTGGTCTTGTGTCTGGTCTTGTGCATGGTCTTGTGTCTGGTCTTGTGT
>NW_019091372.1:1675381-1756081 GCF_001949145.1 Acanthaster planci
TGGTGGACTTATGGGTTGATGTTGTGAACAGAGGGCAGGGCTTTGCGTTTTGAGGGAAATTATGGGGGAAAAACTTTAGGGGTTTTGACACAATTCAAATTTGCATAGCTGGTTTATCAGTAAGAAAGTCACATTTTCTCACACTTTGCAATTTGAAATTCCCCCGCGGCGTAATAAAGAGAGCGTTGCCTTTGGTTTTGGGGGGACTGACAACTTGAAAGTTTACAAGATCAAAAAAAAAAAAACCTGGGGGGGGGTTCCCTGATCAGGGCGAGTCTCTTGTTCGCCCAGTGGCACTTGGACAATTCACCTGTCTCCTTGATCATTTGGGCATGCGCAATAAAATCGGGGGCAATTTGGTCTGCAGTTAGCCCAACAAATAGGGCTGTAGTTGCTCGCTTTTACCATCTGTCTTACACCGGCGTATTTCACAGAATTTGGACTTTCATACCAGCAACCTAAAGCTTTCCAAAATCGTAAACTTCCCGATGTACGGCGCCACGAAAAACCCGGCCTGTACTGTTAAATGCCAAACACGGGCGGCGCCATTTTCCGGCGCCAACTCTGAGGAATACGCCGGTGTTAGTAAAATTGTCGAATCATTCTTATTTCGGAAGATATCAGGATTCAAAGTCTGTGACAATCCTGCAGTTTGGATTTCAGGCATTTAAGACATGCCTTGAAGTAGGGCTGTGGTGGCGACAGATAAGAGACAGACTGTAAAAGCGAGCCACACTACAGCCCTATTTGTGGGGCTAGTTTGCAGTGAGTTCAGGTCCTGTGTTCAGTTCTTATTCACTCATGCACACAACAAACTGACTGATCGGCTGAAAAAGACTCTTAATCTTACTTACGTGGTGGTGGAGGTGATCTTCGTCTTCTTCTTCGGCCCCACCAAAATGCATCTTAAACGACAAAGAAACACCCGGCCAGGGACGGGAGCATTTTTAGTGAAAGATTTCAAAATTACTGGCTTAATGGTCCTCCGTCCTTCATGTTGCAAACTCATGTGGACAGACTGTCCTTTCCGTACCGTGGCAGGTGGGGGCGCGCGCGGCGCGGGAGGCGGCATGGCCTCGACCAAAAGAAAACGGGCCCGGCGCCAGGTTTTCTGCTGTGAAAAAAAGGGGGATTTGGGGTTTTTTTATGTCCCGTCCTTTTGAAAGTGTCAAAAGTGTATATAAAGCCCCCAAAGGTAGCCTCGCCCCTCAGAGAGGCTATAAAGGCGTACATGCAAAGTTTCAAATTCTTGGCTCTCAAAAAACAATTTTGCCCATCCCCCACAAATTTAGTTTTCAATTTTGGATCCACCCTTGTTTGATGACAGTGTCATCTTCGGGAAAAAAAATGAAAAATGAGGACATACCCATCAAATTAAAGCTTGCTGCATCAGCAATCTCCTGAATTTAAAAAAAAAATCGGTGGGGGCAAATTTGATGACTTGTGGGTGAATTTTCCTTGAAAAAAAAATACACTCCCATAATCAAGACGACGCCCTAGTATCTTGCCGGAAAAACACAAGTCCTTTCAAATTAGTTGCGCCGAATGAGAGCGAATAGGTAAAATAAGTAACTACAGTTAAGTTGAGCTTGCATGGCACGAGCTTGCCTCGGCACAGCAATGCAGAGAAAAATTGAGGGCCTATAAAAACGGTGACTTTGTTTGGCGCACAACTCACGTTTCTTCACTGGCAGACTTACGAGCTACAGTGCCTTGGCTGCTTTGAGGACTTGGTGTCGTTACCAGGGATTAATAATGGGAATTTTTGCAAAATTTACATTAATTATTTTCCGTAACACAGAAATGAATGTTGCTGTTTATATAAAAGAATTCAGCCTATCCAAACCTGTGTAAGACATAGGCACCACTAGGGCGTAATACTTGCCTGTGTATTGGGGGCCTCAAATGGACGTATTTGAATTTACACTCAGCCATTCCCTCCCATGCAGCTGTAAAAACCTGTGCAGCTCTTTATTCACAAGATAATACCTTTCCGACTATATTTCATAAGGTGGGCATTCCTTCTTGATCTGTGCGGTAACAACTTAGAGGCCTTCTCAACTTTTTTGACATGTAACTGTCGTCGGCACATCCAATTAGCCAGGCTCGCACAACAATAGAAGCAACTAAATTCATCTAAATCATTTGGATTTGGATAATCAAAGGGTACCCTGCAAAAACCATGAAAGAAAAAGGGGACACCCAAGTCCTGTGTCGCAACCAGGAAGAACGTACAATGAAAAATGCACCCATTCTGGTTGACAAGGAGACGGCAGTGCAAAATACAGGCCCACTAAAGTTCCTATACCCAGCAAGAAATGAGACCGAGTGGTACCCCCCCAACATGTCCAATACCTAGACACATTCCAGACTATTGTTACTTAACACATCCCCCCAAGATGCCTGAAAGGAATGCCCCAGATTCCTGCGAGACAATGACCAACACAAAGCAGGGGGGGTTCTCTCCGTCTCATACCTTGCTGCATATGAAAGTTCCTGCTGTGTATCATGTTATTACAACAAATAAACAACGAGGAAAGACAAGGTAGATGCTATTTCAACAACAAAACTGATCACTTGTTAATAACTTGCAAATTTGCCTCAAAGATAATTATAAGAAATCATTCCACATTTTTGCTGTTTCTAACTCGCATTATTTGCACCACAGAAACATTTTAGCAGCAGTCAGAAAAATATTAACCTTCAAATAGCGTTGGGGGAAATGAAAAGCACATTATGAATGCAAAGGAAGATAAAGTCTAAATTTTACCAACCTGCCTGATCAAAGGTACACAGTAGGACCACGAGCAGCAGCGACACGAACAGCGTCTTTTTCCAAGCCATCCTGGCTTGTGTGGTTTTTTTGCGTTCAACTTCGTCGTGTGTATACTCGCCTGCAAAATAACCGGGGTGAGCGGAATGCACAAGTTGGGTAACGTGTCGTCGCTTGCCTTGCTTTCGCCACTGTGGTAATCTATTTGAACCAACACCTTATTTTTGTCGGTCCAACACAATAAATTTCTACTTCCACTTTTAACGAATGCAACATAAGTCTTGACTTTGCAAGGTGAATAAACTGCCAATAGACCAGTCGGTACGAATCGTTTGGATTTATGACAATAATGTCCAATTGTGATACCCCTAACATCTACACTGGGCAAAAACACGAAAATTATGTTGGTGTTGATCCATTTCTTACAACCAATTTTGATAAATCAATATTTAGGAACACAAAGTTAGTCCAAATAGGTCCTAAGCGTGAAAATAAATACTCTCTAAATGCAAAAGAGGGAAAATCTCGCTCTCAAACAGAGTGCGTTCCTGATAAAACCACTCCAAAAGAGTGAAAACCAATCTAAAAAGAGCAAAACCACTCCAAAAGAGTGAAGCTTCCATTTTTCTAAGGAACCACACCTTTAAACGGCTCCTGTTTTGAATGATGTTCATTCTTTTGGAGGCAATGTGGTTTTCTGAGGAACTCACTCTTTTGGAGAGAAAGTTTTTCGCTCTTTTGCCCTCAGAAAGTATTGCCCTGTCTCTCTGATCATTATACATTATAATTTTCTTGAAAAGGAAACAGGTGCAGGGACATTTGAAACTTTGGGGAGATTTTAAAAAATACCAACCTGCAAGTCCGAAGGTAGCGACTTCCAAAGTCGTGCGCGACGGATCCCGCGTAACGGAGAGTTAAGAGGTAAAATGAAGCACGGAATAAAATGAAGCGAACTTCAGGACTCTCAGCTGTGACATCACGCATTGAAAGGTTACATGCGGGAATTCCAGTTCTGCTATTTCGGTACTTGAATGGATTTTTTTGGTGGGGCGGGGATTGGCGTAGATAAATTTCGAAACATACGAACCTAGTTTTGGGCCAACCCCCTTTTTTGGCCTAATATGTCTTCTTTGGACGGAAAGGGGAATAGCCGGTTTGGGGGCGATTCGGCCTACGAAGTGATATCAATATAACTTCCCTGTGTCGTAGGCTACACTTGGCGGCTATTCCTCAAGGTTAACTTCTCCCGTCGGTCTAATTTTGCCGATGAGTCAACCTACATGTGATGAGAAGCCCTATGGATGCAGGCCAGTAAATAGGCCGAAAACTGCTTGCGCGGGCCAAATCACAATTCGAATGCACTCAAATTCTCTACGAAATAAAGCATTTTGTGGCCCATGAACTTGAAGATTTGTAGAAAGACAGGTTTAGGCGGGTAAAAAGAATATCAGCTTGCCTATGAGTGAGATTTGGAAGAAATCGGTGCCTGAAAACGGTCTATTTTTTGAGAAGTGTAGGCATCGATATTTCAAAATGGCGAGGGGCTCAAGAGTGCATTTTTAAGAGTGACCTTCCGTGGAAAAAAAATCTTCAGAAGTCATGGGTTAATGAATGGAAATTTGAAAAGAAAATGAAAAATCATAAACCGGGCTTTAATTTGACGTGCGTCTCAAACGCCCGAGAAACTCGTGAGTATTTTTCCTGACTTGTTGAAGTTCGGCTGTTGGCTATATGGCAGTTTATTTACTGGCCAGCTGAAACCCTATCTCCACTAGCACAACAGTGTGGTGCGACTTCAAGAGCTGCTTGCCTGTAATACTGATCGGCCAGTTAGGTATTTCAGTCACTTATTGCTCGAGACACAGAAGCATCATCTCTCTCATTAATATCAATTTTCCTCCCAAAAGTCGTGGCAGAAAATTTAAAAAGGCATTTACCCCGAAAAACAATGTTCTTGGCGGCCAGTGCTGAACCAAATCGTTCGCTCGTCGTGTCTCGCGTAAGCTTGCATCCTGTGGTCGCAAAGATCGCCTTGAGTAAAGGCTATTTAGACCTTAGACCACTAGACGGAGGAAAACATCAAACACTGCCACCGCTCAAACGTCTTGACTAATTCAAAGTAGATCTGGAGCTAAAGATGACACTTCCTCTTTGCCCTAAAGAGGCTAAATTTAGACCAAACTAGACCAAACCACAACAAACCAAGCCCAAAGAAAAACAAACCAATTCAATCCAAACCAAATGAAATCCCCTAAACCCAAAACCTAAACCTTTAAACAACCAAGAACTAAACATCCCAAACCATTTATCAGTGGTCAAAAGATCCTACAGAGATAAACAGTGGCAACACTTTGAAGACCCGTTGCCTTTTTTTCATGCTGAATCCCAGGTTTTACTTTCAAAGGCAGCTTTCAGAAGTACTTGACTTTGCGTGGCGAGTAAAATGACATGCCAGCAGACCAGTATAGGTTGTTCGGATAACCATAACTAATAAACAGGGTGAAAAGTTTTGCTAATGATCCATCAACTCAAAATTGTTTTCTTACAATATAGATACTTATCAATATTTGGGAATACAATAATTATAAGTACTAACATTAAGATGCTGGTTAGCCACATTAAGCGAATATGTTCAGTCTATTTTTTAACATTATGTAATGATCCGTCTACAACACACGAATTCGTTCAGAAAGTCTGCAGTTAAATTGCACCTCTCATCATTATCACAATGTCATTACTCGGAGAGGCAGTCACAGAATACAGCAAAAGGTTTTATTTATCTCTAAAGTGTCACCGTATAGTCAACATCTGCATTTCAAGAGCAAAAGAATGGGGCTCACGTCTCATTAATTACTCTTTATTTGCAAAGAGAAAATAACCGCAAGTTGCATTTACGACATGAAAACAGGAGGAACCAACCTGCCGGTCCTGTCGTCTGATCGCGCGGTGTGTCGTGAAACGAATGAAATGCAGAACTGGCTTACGACAATAATGATAGTCATTCGACTCGGGAAAAGTCATACACTGACATTTTTTCAATGGTGATTTTTATGAATTCAAGTTCTTTTATACCTGTTATGCATTTTGGGAATTTACGCGTTACGGACATTACACCTTCTTTATTTTGGGACCCACCAAAAATCCCCTTATTGCACAATCCCCTGGGGACGATATGAGGCACAAAGTCGGTCAGGTGCAAACGAGGCTACTTTCCACGGCGTGTCCAGTGTCATGAACCCCACGCCCGCTATCCCTTACACCGTGAGCCGTTGGTCTAATTCTGAAACAATAAGACACTTATTATTAATTAAATTGAAATATCGACCTTAATGAAGCAACAGCATTTTATGAAAGAAAACGTATGCCAAACAAGGATGCACTTTCTGCGCACTTTGGCCACTCTCAGAAAAGGGTGGTCAAGTTTGTTGTACACAAAAGAAATCTTTGCAAAAGTGTTTAAAAAATCGCATTACACCGCCTATATTTCAAAAATTCTCAGATGTCCACGTGAAGACATGCAAACCCCCTTCCCTCGGGCAAAGCGCACCCCACAAACAAGCGGAGGGGTAGCCAGGACCAGCACAGTGGTCACTGGGCGTCGTCAAGTCAATGAAGAAATGGGGAGGGGTGCCACGGGTCACGAAGAATTTAAGAGCCTTTGAAAAAACTTGAGCGTGCCGTAATCTATGCACAACATCCACGCCAACATCTATGCACACGCAGGGAAGACGTCGGGTTTGGGCGCCTTTCTCTCTCTCTAGGTCTGAATCTTAAATATTGGGAAAGTTTTTTTGGTACAGAGTACAGAATATTGTAATTAGTTGCATACAACAAGGACCCATGCACTAGGCGAAGCGATCCAGTGCGCCTATACCAGCGCTATATGCAAATTAGTACTGATGGCAGGGGCATAGCAGGGCCATTAGAAAACGTGTGAATAGGGCCGAGGGAACTATTCTGGCCATGACGCCAGCTCATTGGAATCGCGTTCAACAAACAACAGTATTTACAGAAAAAGCATTTGCAATCGCAACGGACTCAAGGACGTTTTTTCATTGCACATCGTTGTTTGAAAGCCTGCTATCTAATAGTTTAAAAGAGGAAGTTTTCAAGGGATTTTCTGAAGACCTTTCAACTATAAAGAAATCAGACAAAACGACAGTTCAAAGTGTGAAACAAGCAAGGTATACACAATTGAAAACATGGCATACAAGTGACAATGTACCAAAGGGAGGGAATTTCCCCAGGAACCCCGCTTACTATCCAATAGTTGGGTCAACTTGCGAAATGAAATAACCCGAAACACCATGACAATGACTTCGATGTGAGGGAAAGGCCTACACGTCTCGCCCATTCAGGCTCAGTGAAACGATCTACATGTATGTACCTGTGTATATATATGACCCCGAGTCGACCCACCCTGGGCAAGGTATTTTATGGATTCGGAATTGCTCATGCAGATCAAAGCACAGTTTGCAATTAATTTCTTGGAGGATTTTTTTGTGCTATGGGGCTGGTAAATCTTTTTGAGTCAAAGCAGATGAGATAATTACATGAAAAATAGCCGGAGAAACGGTTTAGTTTTGCAGTGGAGCAATGGGACATCTTCAAAACGGAGACATGTTTGAGCATTTCAAGGTGATACGTCATCTTAAGGTCGTCTTACTGCCCCCCCTGAAACAGTGACAAACGGGAATTGAAACTTTTGCACAAATGTGTATCATTGGTAAATATTCTGTAAATTTCCGAAGGATCCCGTGTCAAAAGAATCCCAACTGACATACAAGATTTGACAAACAACCACGGGGAGCCCACTGCATTTATCGATCGATGCACCTTCGTTTCGTGTGAACACGTCGGGTACACGCAGACAGATTCCCCCCTTGACCATTCTTAGACGTCTCTCGCTGAGCTACAGGAAAGCGCATGGGCAGCTGCTACTTCGCAACAAGGCAAGACCAGAAACCACATGTTGTGGGTTCCATGCTATTTTTCAGACCGGGGTATCGGCCAATGCCCGTCTAATTTGAGATACACGGCGCACATCGGTCATCATGACAATGAGGGTTACCTTATCTAAGGCTACATCCGAATCTGTTGTCTAGAACTAGGTCTAAGTCTTCACTCCATTGGAAATACACGGGGACGCGCAGGCATTTAGACCTGCAGTAGCCGTAGCTCTGGAAGCCCGTTTCGGACACGGCCTAAGATTAAGAAGCTCCCAAATGGGAGTTTTCGGTCCAAACATGCCGACCCGTTAGATGGTTCCATGCACCTTGTACATACAAGATTCATCCAAACACTCTACTCTAAGGTCAGACTGACCCGATATCGATCCGGGCCGAGTGGGGTCAAACCACTTGTTCCAGGTCGAAATAGCTTTGTCGAATCAAAGCAGTATAATTTCGGGTTATCTTGACTCGTAAAAGGTTTTGGCCCCATTGAGCCCAGATTTCGGGTCAATGTGACTCCAGATTTTTTTTTTTTAGTATAGAAAAGATCAGTATTCTGCCATGAAACTGGAAAGTACTGTATCAAACCGTTACTGGAAGCGCCTCTGCCTCGCCCTAGCTCGTCTTGTGCCTCATTCAAAATATTGTGGAAGAAATACGTCATAGTTAAAGACAAGTGGCGCACTGCTGGGCTGTAATGTTTTTTTGCAACGCGTCGGGGAAACCGGCTTGAGTAAAGGCTGGAATCGTAGCTCTGGAGGATTTTTTAAACTGAACTATCAAGTCTGACATTCCAACTGGGAAGCTTTCACAAGGCGTGAAGACTAGTCTACCCTCAAGACTGACAATAAAGCCATTTTCCTAAAGAGAGTCCTAATCCATGCTTGTACAATTCAGACGGTGCGCTAGAATTGCGTTATGCATATGCGGAAGTGTTGACCCGGGCTTTTTTAAATCAACATGAACTCAATCCACACAAAAAGCAATTGTCAACAATCCTGCATACTGGCCTGGTGCGAATAAGCCTTTTGCAAGATAAATTTGAATAAAATAAATTTCGCTATCTTATTTCCCCAAAACAATTTGAATACCCCAGACTTAAGTCACTGTTGCTAAACCTCGTGATTCGGGGCAAGCTTTCGCATAGCAACCACCATCTCTCGAATGGACTGGTTCCTTTATGCCATTCATATCCATTGAGAACAGTGCATTGTTGCAAGGCGTCTCTTATGTAACTAAGCAACAGCTTGCCCCGAATCACGGTATAGCAACTGTGTCTTCAGTGTGGAGAATTCAATTTATTATGTTCACGTGAATTTGGAGAACTCAGTGTACCAGAAGTTATTCAAATATTACTCGCAAATGGCTAATTGAGCTCGTCCCAAGCGCCTTACGGGCGTCCTCAAAGCGCCCTCTGCATGAACTTCAACATACTATTTTTTTTTTTTAGAATTTAGCTATTATACGGTACCTGTTTAACTACACATGGCTGCGCCGGAGCCCGTTATGTGTATCTAATGTATAGCTCACTCCTCTTTTTCGAGAATATCATAACTAAAGGCCTCTCTATTTCGGCAATGAACACCAGAAAAAGACAAGACTGAAACTGTCCGCTCAAGACCATTGGGAAAAATTTTGGCCCTGATAAAATTGATCACAATATATAGGAGTTTATGAATGGTGCTTTAGGTTGCGTGAATTTTATTTTTAATCAATTTGCCTTAGTTATGTAATGTTTAGAGGTACGATTTTATTAGCTAATATAAACCTTGTAATACACACTTTGTATTAAATAGGCCTGAGCAACTGTAAAATATATAAGAATATTATAAACACTATAAAATAAATCACTCAGCTGGCTGAATTACACGCAAATTTAAAATTTTAAAAACAGGTACTACAAGTGATGTGATTCTGTCTAATGTCCAAGGATTGCTCATTTTTGTAAACTTTGGCCATGATTTGGACATTTTTTTTCATTGCTGAGACAATCAGGAAAGCTTCACTCTGTGTGTGCTATCGTCACGATAACACTGTGGACACAATAGCATTGATGGCCTGTCGCTGACGACATAAAAAATGCAAACAATACCGATCATAATTGGCAAACGCGCGGTATTTCAGCCGTGGAGTTCAGACAATTATGTTAATGAGGAAAAAGATGAGCGGACGAGGCGAGCTCATAACACGATCGCTACAGCTCACTCGCCCCGTCCGCCCGTGGTTGTGACGGACAAGCGATCTTACTACGTCGCGGCCGGCCAGCCAGCCGCGAGCGTTGTAGCCGCCCACGAGTTCTCTGTCAACAACGCTGACATCAACAACGCTCCCCCCCCCAGTGACACGATGTCTGTCGCCATTGCACTACCAAGATCGCAAAATGCGAGTTGTCAGCGCGGATGATGATGGCTCGACAAACAAACGCTTTGTGTGAGCGGTGACATGCGTTGCCTTGTTCCCCCGTGCCGGGCACTGGCTCCCGTGTCGTGAGAGATGATGGCTCCGGAATGTCAGGGGGAAATGTCGGCATCTTCGGGCAGCCCAGAGAAGGCGTGAGGCACTTGGACGGCGCCATACACTCCCCTGCCGCAGAACACAGTAATTTGCTGAGTGGTCGACGGCAAAGAGACTGGGATGCTATACGAGTCCTCCTCCCCTCTCTGGGCGTCACAGACGTCGCGGAACCTTCCTCCGAATCGGTAATTTTCGTATCACGCCACCTGTGTTTTCAATGTGTTTCAAGCTCATTTCTAAATGCAAAACAAGTTTATATTATTTGGTTTTTTTTTCAACTTCGGCATAAGCTGGGTCGCACCCCAAATCAGGTCAATTTTAGGTATGACCGATTATTTCGAATGTTGACAGGTTCGTAAATGGTACTAAATCCAGACATGGGTGGAAAGATATGAAATTATGTATCAACTATGAAATTAGCAAAATCTGACCAAGCAATGAAAATTAAACGAATAACACTTCCCTTCGTATAAGGAAATGTAGCCCCAACTCGGATATAACGGAGTAATTTTCAGAAGGGGTCACATTAATACTCAGGTGGTTTTTTTGTCATACAGTCATTGTTAGCTTGTTTCCAGTTTTCAGTAGTGGCAAAAATTTAATGTTGGATTTTTATTTGCAACATGACTTGTGCCTAACATAGTGGGACAAATTATTTTCCTTGAGCCATACATCACAAAACCTTGCAAATAATGTATGACAGAAATGCTCTGACAGATCGCAAAACGTGAGATATTTAATCAATACTCCGTACACCATCTCTGCCCACTCTAAAAGAATAAAGATGAAAATGTAAAACCGAAAACATTTGTTGGTACGAAAACAGTTCAAAATAAATAAGGCCCACCAGCCATACGACCGTAAAAATCAGCAACAATACTAAATTTGCTGAAGCACTTTTACTGTTATGAAACCCCCTTAATATGTGCATAAGTTGGCTGACGAAATTAAAAATTGTTTATGAGTAGAATTTCGTAAGGATTTTTTTATATCTAAAAAGCATCTAAAAAGAAAGCATTGGTTGCTAAAGGTGTTATCGACGAAAGAGCCGAAAAACGTTTGTTTTTTCCGAAGTTGAAGTGTTTGGTTCATGATACGGATGCTATAGAGTCTTCAGAGACTTCAGCAATGCATCAAATTAATGCTACGCTGTGACGGTTTTCAACGTTGCGTTCAAAGCGTTTTCCGTAACGCCCGTTTGCACCGCTTAAGTAGGTTTGCGTAATATTTCGTATTCCTGCTGCATGTGGCTAGAGAGAATGAACGTATAGGCTTCCTGTATACGACCGACATCAAACCGAGTCAGGATGCAGCTGTCGGCTACGCTGCAGAGAAAAAAATATTTCCCAAGAAAATAACCGTTCAGCAATATGTATGTTAAAAAATGGATACTGAATATCAGTGAAGTATTGGTGGGGATAATTTTGTTTTTGCTGCTCGTCAGAATACATTAAAACCAGTCTCCCTATTGACGCAAATGTGTATCATTTCCCAATAACATGTCTATCAAGGGGCGGACCCACTGCGCCAAATATCGAGGGAGGTATGATCTGTTGTCGCCGATCGATTCTGCACGCCGATTTCAATCTAATGATATTTGATTCGCTGCTTCCTCACCCTATTCAGGGGACTTGTGTTCGGATAGCCTAATGGTTCTGTCTCGTGCCCTTGGGGTGGAGATATTAATGTGGATATCCACGCATCATGCCTGGCTGCTGTGCGCGATCATTGTTTCATATCATTACTATTCATAACCTCTGGCAATATTGAGATAGTGGACTCATTTGCATTTTTTCCTCTCTCGTCGCTATCTGTGGATCTGCGATGGCTTTGTTTGCTTTTGTCTCAGTATATTTGATTTCTTACCATGGTACTTATAAAAGACTGCTAAGTATTTGCCTGATACATGTTGTACATTTCTCGCCTCCGCCGCGGGCCATAAGGGTAATTCCACAAATTAGGGGCCCATTTTTTCGTGTCCCTGTCACCTCCGACATATGATTTTGTAAGTTCAGAACACAATGTCTAATTTCAAAGAGTGATGAATTGATGCAAATTACCTGCCCAAACAAACAGTAATAGCTTGAAACCAATCCCCGGAATATTTCCATGTCAATTAATAAAGGTCAGATGTAACAGGGACACAAAAGTCACACTCTTGGACCCCTAATTTCTGGAATTACCCAGAAGGTTTTTACTTGCACAAATACCGTGAGAAATGAAGTAAAAGTGTTCTCATCAAAAGATTCTTTAAACCTGTTGTTGAAGAACTCTATAAAGGCATATTTGATATAATTGTATCTGAAAATATAGCTTTGAGAAAATATTGCGGTATATTCTTCTTGGTATAGATGATTTACATCGGACATCAAGATGGTTGACTTGACGCGGGATATAACTAACAGCAACTGCCCTTCTTGAACTTTAAATGAGATATTCACAGGATTCGAATAAAGTGTAACATGTCTGAACTGCAAGATACCGATTCGACATTAAAATTAAGCAATTTTTTACGTAAGGAACGATAGATGGACAAAATCTTTTGGTTTTCTCTGCCATTTTAATCTAACAGAGGTGCAACACTCGGCCACTACTATGGGGTTGAGAAGGGGGTTGATGTAATTAGTCAGACATCTTTATCTTTTTTTGGCTTCGGCACATGCAGTGTGCATAGCCATTAAAGTGCCTTTTTTTTAACTTTTACGAGGTGAAACTCATGCAATGACTTTCAGGCTGCTTTATCCATTAATAACCGAACAAAGTAAGTGTGATAAATTGGCCCCGGGGATGTTTGTTTAACTCCGGGCGATTCGAGGCCCATGACCGTCTTATCAGCTTTTTCGTTGGTAACCTGAAGTGGACTGAACAATGTAATTAAATGTGCTTTGAGCAGACCCCTGACGCCAGGGTAAGGAAATTAGGAGGTGACATTGCCTTGGAGTGGGCAAGCAAAAAGGTATACGTGGAAAATGATTGACCTTGGTACATCTTTGACATGGCAGCCTTTGTTTTTTTTTTGCATTAATTTTCCGGTTATTACCTATGTCGAGATATGCAAGCGCGTTCTCCCTGACAAAAACATTGCCTGCGATTTTTCGTATTATGAAATAGAAAAAGATTACGCAATTTTGACCACGGACGTTCTGATAAAGTGCCCTTGCAACAAATGAAAAGGAAGATGTACGGGTGTTTGCACGTGGCTGTCTTTGTGGGGAATGGTCATTTTGCTGGTAGCAACTCGCCCGTAAGGCGTGCATAGTCTTTGGTGAACCAGCGAAGTGCTGGTCCGACCAAAGGAGCGTACGTTGCTAGGAAAGTTGCGCCCTCTCTTGGTCCAGCTCGGGGCTCATGACGTGCGGAGTGACTGGCTCCAAAATTCACACGCACCCTTTCAACGGGAAAATTACAGAAAACGCCGATATTGAGTGAATAACTGAGCACCATCTTGCACGTGATCGCTGGTGTAGACATTTCATTGGCCGCGGTTGGCAAACTACGGGAGACCGTCATTATAACCGTACCGAATACTTATATATGCATTACCCCCATTATGAAATGCCTAATATGTAATTTCTGGCCGGACGCAAAATGACACGAAAAAATGTGAAAACACAAATGCACATTCTCACCGGTCTATGACCAAATAAGTTGAATGGGTCCATCACGGATGAAACCAGGAAGTAACTTCCCGTTTTTAACGTTGACGTAAGCCCACTCTATCCGCTCCGAACGGAACAAAAGAGGGCGTGTGTTTTTGGTACTCACCGCATAGGTGCGCCATGAGGCGCGCAAGTATACGCGTTTGATGGGGAACACGCCGAGTACGTGTAACTAATTTACACCGGCATGTAAAGAGTACCGAAGTGTGACGTCACTGTGAACAAGAAAGTGCAGTGCAAACGAATGGAGTACGCGCGCGTGTTGGTTCACGCGCTGGTTCTCGCGCTAATGCCTTTTACACACTAATTGTGCGCGTGACGTATTCAATTCGGTACTCTATTGTCTTTGCGTACACGCAGAACGCGTGCAAGATCCCGCTTGTAACCACCTGTCTTTCTTTTCGCCGACTGGGGATGCACTTCAGCTCGGGGCAGATCACAGACATGTAAACACATAGACCACCAGTCTTGCGCGTATAACTGTGATTTTAAAAAGCGTGGGCGAGCAGTGGGCGAAACAATGGACGACAGCGCGTTCAGTGTGAATTGCGCACGACGCACACTTAGATTGTATGCATTCGTTTATATGTGCTCTCAAAATACCTTCCCTTTTTGTTACTCTTTGGTACTGCTTTTTCTTCTTTTCAAATGTTGCAACCGTATGGTTTCGAATCTGCATGAGCCGGATTAAGTAAACAGAGGACTTTTTCACAATCGAAAAATGGCTTATTAGAATTTTATGGCTAGAATCTGTCCACTGTGCGTAAATTCCCTATACCAAGGGGTGAATTTGACCACGCCTTTGGATTCAGTCGGGTGCTGTCTCGGCTACGGTACCCCGCTGTTGTTTGGAATAGGAGCTGCACGTCTATGTGTTTATACGTCTGTGGGGCGGATACGGTAAACATTCCTGCTCCAAAATTGTCACTCCAAATTTGAGGCCCGCGTGCGTTTCGTTTCTTAGTAACGCACCAAGTAAACAAGTTAATGGCCATTTTGCATCAGCGCAAAACGGCGTCGCACGAGATCGCGCGTCCTTGATGTGATTAATGAGCGTGCAGTTGTTAAATGCAATAAGGAAACATCTGTACTGAAACATAATTAGTCAAAACGGCTTTACATGCAAGGGCTTGTCAAAGCACGCGTGGCACGTATTACTTTCCAGGCGCTCACTCCAGTTTGTTCTCGTTAATCATTTCAAATTCAGCATGAAACTAGTCGTTTTGAACAATTAAACTACGAAACACACAAACAAATTACTGGACCTGGCCTTCCTTAGCCCAGATTTGGAAGGATGGGTGACAAATTAAGCGTAGGTCTACAACTGAAAACATGGCGAATTGAGGTAGGCGTACACAAGGAACTACCATTAACTCAATCCGAAACTGAGGCAGTATTCTTTAGTGCCCAGCAAGGTAGAACGGAGAAAGTCATCTCGCTAGAGATGAAAAGGCAGCCTGTAAAGAAAGTATGCTTTGGTGAAAAACACAAAAATTGTTTCTCGCTGCTATAACGAAGTTTGCACGTAAACCACCCAAAAGCATTTTGTTTAAACGAACAATCCTACAGCGGGGGGGGGGGGACTCGGCCGTCCCACTCCCAATCTTTTGAAATATAACACTGCATAATGGGAAACTGTGGCGGCAGACCAAAAGGTCCTTTTCTGCGGTTGTGCCACAGACATATAAACGCATAGACCGCCAAGTCCTTTTCAAAACTACAGGAGTTTTTCGTGATTTCCGCGGCGCCCGAATAAAATCACCAATCTCGAATAAAATGAGATCTGTGCGAGGACGGTATATCCGATTTTTCACAAAACGGATGTCAAAATGACCCTTCAAGTAAATCCAACCCATTAAATTACACTTCACCTGGAGGGATGTTTGTAGGGTTTATTCCCTTTTTTTTTGCCTATGTAATGCGACCGAACAGTTTGCTCGTTACGTGCAGTTAATTGCTTTGACATGGAAAGCTGTTATCCGTAAGATGCTTCTCATTTGAACAGGGAAGGGGGGGTAGGGTGAGGTCGCCTGTGTTCGATCCTGGCAGAGTATTCTGTATGATTCCACGTCGCGTTGGTCCGTGTCTAATGAGAAGAACGCTGACATATTTGGGCCCTCTAACAATAATCACAAGAGTTGTGCGCGCGGCATGCAGCGGAAGCAATGAAAATGTAAGCTGTCATGTAAACAGGAGGGCCTTTGTAAATCAAAGATGGCGAGGAAATCCTTGAAATAAAAAAGGGGTTTCCAGATCTTCGTGGTTTCTTGCTAATACGAATTTCCATATTCTTGAGCAGTACAATGATGTAGGCCTAATTTCACGCAGAAAAAAAGGCACGCGGGCGACAGCACCTTTAAGTATCACTGTCGTGCAGACGTTTTGGAGTTGGCCTTGTCCAGATCTGCCGTGTTTGGGTGTTTTGTTCTTAGTTTAGTACATGGCAGCTAATGAAGGTCCACTGGAGCTAAGAAGATGCCTAACCTTTCAAGAGATACATCGTATCCTTTAACCTCCATAGTTTTATATTTAACAGGCTGTATAGAAGAGGGACTGACAAGTCTGGACGTTTGAGCTTAAATTAGGGGCAAAAAATTTCTGCGGCGAGAAAAATGCCTTTATCACACAAGTAATCACACGAGTGCGAGTTGAGCACAGTGTCCCATATCTCGGTACCGGTTGAAAAAGCGCATTATTACACGGGCTTTGGTATGAACTGTGCAATACAGTTATGTATTATACCTCTGTCTTGGATACTGTCTGTTCATTGGCCCAGAACGGTCACATGACAGGGCGATATATCCACATATCACACGCACCGTCAGACATGTCATTCTGCCGATAGCATGCACGCGCAGGAAACAGAAGAACTTCAGGAAGTTCGAGAGCGATCGTTGTCGTTTATTTAGTCAGTTTTGCGTGGTACCCATGACACGTTTTGTGCATAGGCTACCAGGGAATTCGATCAATGGTCGTGCCCGTGCAACAGGCTTGTTCCTGTCCCTGAAGCCTGTAAGGTACATGACATGTGAACTTGTGTTCACTAGTACCCTAACTACTTTCACATTAAAGTTTACGCAGTTGAAGAAAGTGGGGGAACAGTTCATTCGCAGACGATATCATTTACGTCTATTGTGTTAACAGTTATAGATATATCGTGTTTTGGACTTTCTGAAATTCGGAGCTCTTGTTTTTTTTAGATAAATTCTTCAGCCTGCACATGATTAAGACAGAGGTATGGCAAAACAATTGTTGACTGCTGTGATGTGGGATATGAAGTTTTGAATGCCCTCGAGCAAGTATAGCGTCCTCGGCTTCGCATTGGGGCGCTATGCGTCCCTCCGGTGTTCAAAACGTCATATCCCACGTCACAGCAGTCAACAATTGTTAAATGTCACACCGTTTGTCGCCATAGATCGTTCAACCAGAACTGAGAATTCATGTTTACTTAAAGATAAATATTATGATGTCCACAAAAGTGCACTTCCAACCATTTATGGGTACGTTGGCGTTTATTGACTGCCCTATTCAATCAACATACGATTTTTTTATTTTTTTTATTTTTTTGTAGTCCACATATCAGCATTGCACAAACTTTATGGTAATTACTATTCAATTTGACGTTTCTTTGTCTTCCCTGTGGATGATAAACAAGACTGCCTCATTAACGAATGACCGTGAGTGTCAGTGACATGCTCAATTTAGTGTTGCCATCTTATGAGAGCGCCCAACATCTTACTTAAAACGGGTCTTCTATCAAACTCGATGGCTCGCTGGCGAAGAGAGATACTGAGACGTGCGCTTGAAGGGTAATCTTCCAAAACGGCAGTAGGGGTTTTCATGTGCCGCGTTGGCGGGCGTGTATGGTAAGAAAGCACTTGTGTAAGAGTAGAGTGCTTGTCTATCTCATCACGCACTGTAGTCAGTAGCCCCTAGCAACAACGTGACAAGATAGGTTGCGTAGCAACCGGTCTAGAATACCTTGTCTTTTGGCGAAAGGCAGCATAATCACCGACGGGCTTGCCAGCGAACCTGTCCATTCGATGACGTAGCAGTTAGGGGTGAATAGCGTGTTTATTCGATAAGCATTCGTTTTCATTTCTGGAATATGGAGGTCTGAGAAAACGCCAAATTTACCAAGAATTTTCGTCACCATCATCATAATCTTTCTGTACTGTGCAGAAACCTCGACAGGAGTATACTCGTAAGTTGGTTGCGGTGCAGACAGAACTGCATCTGCCATTTTCAACTGAAAGATTTCACATAAATCCTCTAACAGCGATGTCACAACCCACGTTAACTCACAGCAGGAAAAATAAATGTATACGCAGTTTTTTTTTCAAGAATCGCGCACGAACTTGCTGGATTGAAGAATTCTTGTCGAAGTAAACTAAGCACTTCTTCACAGCCTTCGTAATATACTTAAGGTTATACAGTACAAACGCTGGGTATTTTTTTTGCCCGACGTTGGGCACCAGGTGAATCGCTTAACTGTTGGGCAGAAAGATCGAAACGCTAGGTAAACAAGTGGTGGTACAAATAACATGTTCCACAACCGTCGTGTAAAATGAGACAAGTTTGCCTGTATTTCAGGAGAGAATCAAAGCAGTTGAGCAACCTGTTTGCCCTACAGTTGGGCACTTCACCTGGTACCCAACGTGAGCAAAAACGTGCCCAGCGTTTACAGTGTACGTTACAGAAATTATTCGACCTTTAGCTTGCTCGTCGCGATTGGTAGTAAACGCTAAACGTAATACGACTCTAAGCGCACTCTTTTTTTGGGGGGGGGGACAAATTTGTCACGTTCAGTTCGCTGTATTTCTATCACTTCGAACTCAGCAAAATGCGCAAATTTATACTAAAGCTAATCACAGACACGGCGCTTTCTATTGGCACGTGATGAATTCACTAAACAGTCATCGTGATCGTAAATTTTTAACCACCCCCAAGAGCCAGCGCAAAATCCTTTTAAATAGACAGTCCTTTCACGGGGCTGTTGTACACGAATGCCAGGTGAACTCTTCATGCTGGGAGCCAAAGAGCGGCATCAGATTCAGGGAACAGGATAGAAAGTGGCTTCCACTGTACATGGCTGTCCACTGTAAAGGTCGAAGTTCTCCACATGAATAAAGATCGGTGAAAGTACTGGGTCGGATGTTGATTCGGAAACCATCATGAGGCAATTATAATAGTTGGTGTACCTCACCATTAGAGGGTATCGGGCTTCACTCGTCGCCCAGTGCGCGATCAGGGCGCTTCGAAGAGCTAATGGCCTTGCACCAACCTCGTTCCCATGGGTACGATCTTGCCAAGCCATGTTGGTTCCCACCATGCCTTGCGTGATCTAACCCCTGGAATTGTATAATTTAATCAAATATCCCACCATTTTGGATATTTAAATTAGGACTAATAGTCAGTGTGACGCAGATTTACGCGTGCGTGACGTGCAAGAGAATACGTGAGCGCAAGCGTGCAGCTTTTGAAATACGCTTGCGATTTACTTCACGATATGTACCGTATGATTCATCCTGAATAGTCAGCCAGCGTCATTTTTGTATTCTACACAACCAGGGGCTAATGAAGGAATGCACACGCAGCCCATTACGTCGAGGTTGACCTTGTACAGATTTTAGTGAAGGAAATACGTCAGAAGGGGTCACAGCTGACGACGCGCAGAGCATTGTGGATAAATTTCTGCCAGGTGCGCGAGCTCGCTCAATGCGTCACACAAGCGGTGGTCATAAATTCGATATTTTTTCTTCCTCGTTACTGAAAATCTTCTCATTACACTTTATTCGATCATCCAAAATTGATCAAGAAACCAATGATTTGAAATATTTTGCCAAAAGACACGTGATCGGTGATACTCAGTGAGAAGATAAATTACCACACTGTGATTGTACCAAGGTCTTGCTTTATCATAATCCAGTACTTTGCCCGTTCTAAAGCATTACCATTGGCGAACCAGAAAAATTTAAATAACAACCGCTAACAGGAAGTGATAACCTCGCGGTCACATGTCGTGCGCGATGTAGCCAATGACAGTGCAAAGCCATCAGCCCTTCCCAACAGGCGCTGCGCGACCAGCGAAGTATCTAGCGTGTGTGAAAAGTTGACTGATGCTTGGATATGTCGATGATTCGAGCAACCAGACCAGGCATTATATCCTTATTAACCTGACTTATCCACTTCTTACTCTATTCTGTTTCAGGACCCTTCACTCGACAGGATGTTAGTGTACGTCTACTTCCTCCCTACCCTGAGTGATTCACCAACAAACCAACCAGTATCTCCAGCATGTTCCGGAGTTGAGTGAGGGATTCAAGCCCTGCATTGCGGGCAGAGAAACGCCGCCGGATTCAAGAGCACCTTGGCCAATTAAAGAGCGACTGAGCTCGGACTGGCAACGGCCAATTCAAGACTGGCAAAAACCGTCTGACAGGAGCCAATCAGTTTACTAGACATCTTTCAAAGGACATTTCTTCAAAGGCGTATAGCGCCCCCGCGTGAATTAACTGCCCAATCATATTGGGCAAACCCAAACCACAATCGTCTTTATGGCAACTCGGTAATTAATGTAAATGTCAATGGCTTTGCGTCAGGACGGGCGCATCTTACATACGCTACCCCTCTTCTGTAACATGTGACGCAAGTAGGTAACTGTGGATAAGAGCAAATCTGCACTTGTAATTAGCTTCGTAATGTTACCTACAGACTCAACTCACGTGGCATCGACAATGGGACCAACTAGACCGACTGACCCAAACGAGCAGGAGACGTGGCAGATTGCCCTGCAGATGCTGACAGCCGCTATAATGTGGCTGATGGCGGTCTTCGGCAACTGCCTCGTCATCCTGGTGGTCCGGAGAAGCAGGCGGCTGCAGAGCACCACCAACTACTTTGTGGTGTCGCTGGCCCTCGCCGACCTATTGGTGGCGCTCTTTTGCCTACCCGTGGTCCTGATCCGCGTGATCAGCCAGACTTGGCTCCTGGGCAACTTGCTGTGCAAAGTGGTGAGATTCACGCAATATATGGCGCCTAGCGTGACCGTCCTGGTCCTGGTGGGTATATGCGTGGACCGATTCTACACCATACTTTACCCCCTGAGCTTCAAGATCACGCGCGGAAAGGCCAAGAAGATTATCCTGGTCAGTTGGTTCTTAGCGATAGTTTTATCTTGCCCAACCTTCTACTTCTTCGAAGTGGACGAGAGTTCAGGCGTTGCAGTCTGCAATACGTATATCTTGTACTCGCCCGGTGGTATCATGTACTCGGCCTTCGTCATGCTCGTTGAGTATTTATTGCCTTTGCTCATCGTATTCGTCATCTACACGCGGGTCGTGCGGCACATTTGGCGCGTGGGGATCGGGGCCGGTTGGGCCCTGCAACGGACTACCAACGCCGTGCCGCGCACCAAAGTGAAGACGGTGAAAATGCTCATGATCGTCTCTGCCGTGTACTTCGCACTGTGGGGACCTTTCTTTGTCACCCAGCTGTGGTTTGCCGCCAGCTCGTACTACACCGCCAGCCCTGAGGTTTACATTGCCACCGTGTGGCTAGCCTTCGGTTCCAGCGCCTCCAACCCCATCATCTACAGCTACTACAACCCGAATTTCCGGAGGGGCTGTCGCGAGGTGTTCTGCATGTCCACTATGAAGTGTTACCGTAGCAACACCTACGCCATCACCACCTCATCGCGGTTCTCCAAGAGGAACCACGTGGGCGTGGCGCCCATGGCTAACTTCGCCGGGGAGCGCGGCAGGCCGCCCTCTCCCTACCGGACGTTCGACAGGGACATGAACGGCGACAAGAAACTAGCCTGGCCCTTGCCCATTTTGGGCCAGTCAACATACTTATGATTAAATCTTAACGAGGGGAAATGAATTGGTCATTAGTGTGTGGCCATCTGTTCGACTTCCTCTTCGATTCCTCCCATCGCTTTGATACTGTCGGAAAAGAATTTGGCAATCCTCATTAGGACAACTGTCTGATCTTCGGATTCGTCTGCAGTTTTGACGTCTTGACTTTCTCAGTACAAACAAGCCTTCTGGAAAGAAGCACCGGGGACTATACAGCCAACGCTCTTGAAATCACTTCATTCCATTCAGGCTTAATTTCTTCAGTACAGAGAAGCCGAACCATTCGAAAACTAGATCCAATTCCATATTCTAGACCGATGGCGGAGCTAAGGGGACAGGGCACGCCATGCACGGGCCCCCGCTCAAGGCCCGTGCAACCCCCCACCGCTCAGATATAAGTGAAGGAAAAATCTACTGACGGTCAGCGTTTTAATTAACTGAGGCCGAACGCACTGAATGTCCCCCTCCAGGAAATGATCCAGACGCTGTTGAATTCTGCGAATGTACACCACAAAAACTGCGGTGTTAAACTGGTGTCAATTTACCACCCTCAATCTGGTATGGTCTCCTGATAACACCCGGGGTGTTGAATTAACAACACAGTGTTGCAGTGCATCACGAAGCATCGTTCGGTGAGAGTGCACTCGTAATTCGACACCAATACGGGCGATTTATAATAGTGCGCCTCCAAGAGTCTGCATATCGTTAGCTAATCACAATGGTCGAATTCGGGCGGCCTGTTCTTGACACGGTTCTTGTTCTCGCGCTCGAACGGCGGGAACATGACTCAAGAACACTGTTCTCGGAACAGGATCACACACCACCTCCTCGTCATGGTTTTACAGGAACACACGGAAAAACTCGTGAGATTTGATTTTTGAACAGCCGCAGAAAGTGCCGATATGGCTTTACAAAGCCGAAGACAATGGAAAGTTTTGCAAAATTAACATTAATAATGTTCCATGACAGAAATGAATTTTTTAAATGGAAAAGAAATTAGCCCAGTTATCCAACATTAACTCTCGAAGAATGCACAAGGACGCTGCCATGTTGCATGTTGCTTGCCACAGATAACTACTAGCACTAATAACCGGTTATACATTCCCGGCGTTCGAGCGACCGACCCACGAACAACAAATCGAGCTGTTCGTGAACAAACTAGAACAAGCCGCCCGAAGTCGGCCTCAGATGCATACTTTTGTGAAACACCGGTATTAGAAAATGGCACAGTGTACCTTAGAGGGAGGGACATTGTAGCTATTGCTATGATTCCATCACACAAGATGCATTTGGATTAAACATTTTTCTGAAAATCGGCAGAGGATATGAGATATCTGCCACTGAGGCAGTTCTCACAAACCACATCTGAATTTCTCAATTAACACCACTTACATAAAGACCTTCGACTAAATAACGCACTACGATACAAATGGCAACGTCGGCAACCAACTTGGTCCAACCATTCTGACACTTTGGAAATATTGGCTATTTCCTCATTCTGTGCTTCAACTCTCTTAAAATTTAGAATGTCAAAACTGCGTCTAACCACTCCTTCCTCTACAATCTAACTTAAGTGCCATCCACACGTGCGTGCACGACTATTCAGCCACGTGTTACAAAATGACAAACTGTGTGCAAGCTACTGTTGGAATGCTTTTGTTGTAGGCCTACAGTGGCATCCGACATTCAATCGTTTGCGGTTCGCCACTTTATGAAATCGTTGATTCCTCTGTGCAGAAGACGAACTGATGTATACTCACAGTTTTTGGAGGTATTCAAATCCGGCTATGTTGTCCAGTCCTACACCATGTTTTCCTACCTGCAGATACTTGGACAACAGTGCAGTGCCTCGGTGTAATGTAACCACAAAGAGCTCTTAATCCGTCTGCTAGTTCCATGCTGTAAGAAACACTTTCACGCCACCGGTCGGCCATTTTTACTAGGGGCTTATGCATAGTGACCAGCGCCCCCATACACGGGTGTGGAAGTTTTTTTTTAATATTGCTTATCTGCATTGCTAAAAATTAACACAAGTCTTACGTTTAGCACTTGGTATGCGCAGGCCGAAAAGTCGGGTAGATTTTCCTCCATATTGGTGGAAAGAGAATGACTCAAGCCACTTTCACGTGGGCGCCCTCTTTAGCTCTGTTAAGGTACTTTTAGGCCTTCGCTCGCATCGCCCAGCGCCCGAACAGGGCGCTGGGAAGGACTGATTTTAGTGAAGGAAACACGTTACACGGGGTCACAGCTAACGACGCTAAGAGCATTGTGGGTAAATTTCTGTCAGGCGCGCGAACTCGCTTAATGAGTTACACAAGCGGTGGTCATCAGTTCGATATTGTTTCTTTTTTCCTCTTTGCTAAAAATGTTCTCACTACACTTTATTCGTTCATGCAAAATTAATCAAGATAACCAATGATTTTAAACATATCACCAAAAGACACATGATCATGCTGATACTTAGTGAGGAGATAAATTACCATACTTTGATTGTGCCTAGGCCATGTTTTTATTACAGCCGACGCTTTGCCCGTATCAAAGCATTGCCATTGGCGAACCCTGTTTGGGCGCTGGGAGACTAGCGAATATTAGGCCCTGTTCAAAAGTTGTAGCTCCAGCAAGTAACACACGCGCCACTATGAACTTATTGTGGTTACTTGCATGCTTTATCCAATACGGGCGATTCACAATAGTGCACCACCAAGAGTTTGCAACCCGTTGGCCAATCATAACGCGCGAAATTTGCTGACCCTTTCCAAACGCGCATTGGGTCGACAAATTTNATGTGAATCGCCCGTATTAATTACACATTTGATTGGATTTGAACAAATGGGGGCGCCTCTGAGGTTAATATTTTCATATTTGTCTCTGTATTAGAAATGTAAATCAGTTTATATGTATATTTTCACTGCACAGCTATGTTATTATTTATATAAAACAAACTATAAAACTGTTATTGAATATATTCTTTTCGATCAGTATTGAAATGTTTCACCCACGAACAAATAAAATACCATGCAGTCACGTTACTTACGAAGTAAGATTGTGCAATTGCAATTATTATTAAGGAATTATCCATATCGAATAGATTTGAATACGAGAGCAAAACTAATGGGAGACTTTGAGACGCTTGGTGGCGACAAACATACCAATCCTTTTACCACAGACATTATAAACGCATAGACCACCGGCCTAATTGAAATGTATGGGCAAACGGTGTGTAAAGTGATGGATGATAGCGCGTCCAGTGCGCATCACGCGCACGGCACTTACCTTGCTTATATTTGTTTGCATGTGCTCCAAAATACGTTCACTTTTTTGCTCTTCAGTACTGCAGTTTCTTCTTTTCAAATGTTGCAACCGCATTGTTTTGAATCCCTAAGGGCCAGATTAAGTAAATAGAGGCTTTTTTAAATCGAAAAGTGGCTCAGTAGAATTTTATGGCTGGAATTCTTCAACTGTGCGTAAATCCCGTATACTGAGGGGTCAATTTGCGCATAGTTTTGAGTTTAGTCGGGCGCCGCGGAGATCACGCAAAACCCTTATTTTTTTTAATAGAACCTGGCGGTCTATGCGTCTATATGTCTGTGCCTTTTACACAATTTTGAGCTTGCGCGCTTTATTTTGAGCATGCGTTCATAGTTCGCAGTAACTGTAGTAAAAAAAGACTGGTAGGTCTGCTCCGACCAGTGTCTCAAAGCCTATTATTAAACCAAAAAAGGTCAAACAAAGTGAAACACGCAAGGCAAGAAATAGACACAAATTCAGTCGTCTCAGTGGGATTTACATTTCCCCGCTCCACACCTTCAAGAGTTGCCAGTGAGCATGATTGTCGCGTTCTTTTTGTGCGCCAGAGAAACGTGGTTGTTTGTGACGATGCGCAGGAACGACAGCAGATGGCGTCCTGTTAAACATTCGCGGTTAAGAACCATGTCTGCGCTCACTGGGATCGAGGATGGGAGGACAGATCATGACTGTATGCGCTTGCCTCGAGGGCGCCAAGTCAGAACGCCAAAGTTGACCGAAATGGGTACGTGGGTATACCCAGCAAGATATGGGACGGAGGGGTACCCACTTAATGAACAATTCCGATACCCACCCCAGAGAGACTAGTATTGTTACCTAATACACCCCCTCTGAGATTTCTGTAAAGAATTCCTGAGATTCCGATCAAATAATAACCAACACAAAGGTGGGGGAGCTCTCCGTCCCATATCTTGCTTCCTATCTGTATGGGGACGAAGCTCTGCCGTATGGTCCCTTACCAACAACCTTTTGCGAAATTTCAAATGAGCAATCCAACCAAGACAATTTCCCACGCCACTAATTTCTTTCAACTGCAATTAAATCTTAAGCAAAGTATATAACTTTGCCGTGAGAAACAAAATAAAGACAACACAATAAATTCTATTTGTAATTCTAAAATTACAGTGAAATAGGAAAATTATAACATAATTTCTAATTACCATACGCATTCTTTGCAAGATTAATGACAAAGTCAGTGAAAAAATGCTACGTACTTTTCACCGTCTCTCATCACCTGTTAGTTTCGGTACATGCGTTGTTTTCGGTTCCTCCCGTCGTCGCGAGAGGGCGCTCTCCAGTTTTCACGTCTTGTGTGAGTTCCTTCTTTCGACCCGACCTCCTCATGTAGACGACAAGCGACCTCATCTTTCTCCTGATCGTGATGGCTAGAACGCAGATTGTGGAAAAGGCGAACAGACCGACCAAGACCAACAAACTGAGGGTGTAATTGCCCGACACGTCGAAAAGTGCACCTGTAAAATAGAAGACGCCCCGGCGATGAGCTCACTTTTGTGAGCGGGAACTTTTGATGTCTTCCTAGTTACTAGTACAGCGCGTTATATCCAGGGAGGATGGCATTTAATTCACACCCCTTTAGTTTCTAGCTTTTCTTCTTCGACGAAGAGGAACAAATGTTGTAAATATCTTTTGTGGACGTTCCTTCCTTTCCCTATTCTCAAGAAAAGTGGGAAAAGTAGTCATTTTCCCCTTCAAGCTGGAATTTTTATGGTTTCTCTAACTGTTCCTCTTCATTTTTCTACTGACCCTGACCCAGAAAATGCCTCTAAAACTGTAGTTCAGAGACGTGGAAACGTTGCGTGGACTTGTTCAAGTCCAAACAATGGATTGGAGCCCTGTGAGGACCTCCGTTGTTCACAGTTTCCCATAAGGGTACTTCAATCAAACTCACGTGTACGCATGACACGTGGAATTTGAGTAAGCACTGTCCTCCTGGTCAAGATTGTACAGGAACGCCCGGAAAAACTCGTGAGATTTGATTTTTGGACAGCCGCAAAAACTAGCGAGATGGCTTACAAAGCCGGAGACAATGGAACGTTTTGCAAAATTAACATTAATAATTTTCTGCAACACAGAAATGATTGTTTCTTTATAAAATGGAAAAGAATTTAGCCCAGTTATTTAAACGTTGTACATGGGCGCCGCCATGCTGAATGTTGCTTTCTAGTAATTACCAGCGATAACTGGTTGCACGTTCCCGGCGTTCGAGCGGCCGACCCACGAACAACGAATCGAGCTGTTCGGGAACATACGACCGAGAACAAGCCGCCTGAACTCAGCCATCTGAATAGCCATATCTCTTGCGACGGAGAAGTCCGTGTGAGGTCACGCTGTCCACAAGAGGGCGTCCTTACCTGTCAGTGGTGCTGCAACGAGCGCGCCCACGCCCATGGGTACCATCACAACAGCAGTCACTCCGTCTTCTCCGTAGTCGCTGAGAAGTTCGAAGGAAGCAGAAAATGAAATACCCAAAAACACAGCACGTAAGAGACCGCAAACTAGGAAAAGAAAAGACATTGGTTTCACTCAATTTATTTTTTCTTCTAGGGCTATTTTAAAACAGCAGAGGATAGAGATTTATAGGCTTTTCAACTGAACAACACTACGCAGTGGTGTTAAGATGTGACCTTGGGGCGGTAGCTGCTGAGACCGATTCACGAGTTAACCAGCAGGAACTAAGGTAACAAACATGCCTTTGAAGTTCCATCGAGAACTTCTTTTGACTGAGGACTGGACCGGTCCTCGTCTCTATTTTAAATAGGGACCTGTAGCTAGCTGCGGTCGTATGCGATTAGCCCTGTCAATTTGGAAACTGAACATTTAAGTTTATGCTTTAACATGAAAAACCTTTCAGCGGGGCAACGAATTGAACATAAGCGCCTATCCTTGCTAAGCCTCTGTTGATCACAGTGTGGTAATTTTTTAATGATTATCATCGATGAATCTTTTTGAGCCAATTTATTTAAAATCAGTGGTTATTCTGTTAAATTGTAGATAAATGAACAATCTATGGTGAACTTATTTTCAGTAACGGAGAAGAAAAAGCAAAAATGCTATCATTTCCTGCTTGATTTGTGCATTGAGCGGGAATCGTTTCCTCATTAACACACATCCCGCAGGATTCAATAATCGCCACTGGTTCCTACGTTCAGAGGATGTCTGTAAAACGTCTGGAAACAATGTAGGGGATGGGAACCATTCTATCTGAGGACGAGAAGTCGACCGGTGGACGTACAAAGGAGGGCGCTGTGGGATGGCTCTCTAGCTCAGGCTTTATAAGACTCAGGCGCGCTACGGGAAGCGATTTATTTCTTACACAACACGCTGTAGAAACTCGACTAAATGCCATAATCGTAGCCCCGGAGGCTTTTTTTTTTAAAGAAAAGCCTTGCGTTTCAATAAGGGAACTTTCAAGAGGCGTGAAGATTAGTTTCCATCAGTTTACCATAGGAAAGTTCATGGTATATCTCAGAAGGCCCGATAATAAAAAATACGCCTATGGGAATCAGTGAGCATGAGGGAATTCGTGGTTCAGCCATACAGATTGAACGAAGCGAAGCTGGCTCTTCCGCAACCAGTTTTGGGATGAGACTAACTAGGGAAGAGTCTAACATGAGAGTAAGTTCGAGCAAATACTTTTGGTCGACCACTGGTCAGTTATTTTGGCCAGGTATTGTACACAAAATATATCTTGCATCCAGCCAAATCGATGGGTAGTTGACGAATGGACATTGCTCGAATTCGCCGTTGATAGCACCTATCATTTTGGTAATCGCCAGTAAAACATTTCTGTTGTTCAGCAAACTCACCAGCAGACAGGAGTATCAGATCGGTCAGTGACTTAGCAAGAGTCAGGAAACCCGCTGCAATAGCACCAATCACTGAGGAGATCGCCACCGCGTTTACCCGCAGGAAGGGGAGATGGTCTCCCAAGAACGCTGTCAGTATCTTCCCTGCCACCTCAGACGTGCCAAAGACGACAAGCACCAGGGATGCGTCGTCAGCGGAGAACCCCAAATTCTTCATGAAGCTGGCCTGGGGGAAGGAAGACAGTTAACCCAAGCGTGTACGAACGAAACAGCTAAGTATTAACAGAAGGCTGAAACTGAGGTGCTGGAGAATTCACTGCCTCTATGCTGCAGCAGCCAGGCAACATGGCTGAAGGAAACCGCAAAACACCTGTTTTGTTGCTTGAAAATGGCGATTTTTATGGACCAACATTATGACCAGAAGGGGGTGCTCTAAAAACATTGCCCATGGTTTCGGACTCTTTTTAGTTATTTCAGTGACAATTTCGTGGTACGAGCGTTAGAATTCTTTGCTTGGTACAATTGGTTGTATTCCCACTATTAGATCACGTGAAAACAGCCCTTTTACAATAGTGCGCCACCAAGAGTTTATAACGCGTTCGCCAATCACGATGCACGAAATCTGTTGATACAATGAGAGTTTGGAAAGGGTCCATAGATTTCGCGCGTTGTGATTGGCCAACCCGTTGCAAACTCTTGGAGGTGCACATTAATTTGTGAATCGCCAGTATTAGACATCGAAAACAACGCTGCTCAGCAAGTACATGTAGGCCTACATGTCTTCAGCTTGCAAGCCAAGGACATCCTGCTTTACAACGAGCACAAAATTATCTGCCTGCATATGCAGCTCGTGCAGACTTCAAACTTTATCGCACAATGGTTACCACCCAATTCCAAACCCACGATAAACATTTTTGCGGTTTTCATTTTTTCCCCCCTAGGGCCCAAGATGGAAATACGTACAAAGTTAACAACGACAAAGGTCCAGCACATGGTACTACACGTGACGGACACGGCAAAGAACCAGGCGTCCCAGTCTCGGATCATCTCTGCTAATCCCTTCTTGTCTTGCTCGAGATTTCGGGCATCGTCTTGGCCATCTCTGGCGTCCTTCAGGGGCTGGGCTCCCGCTTCGGCTGTTCCTTTGCCGGATCGCGGTACTTCAGTCTTCCGTCCGTCTATTACTTCGCAAATGGCGTCCGTCGTCTTGCCCATCCGCTGCTGCACGTCCACGACTCCCTCTTGCAGCTTTCCTTCGACTCGACGTGTGACTGAAGCGGGGGAAACCGATTTTTCCTCCGCGGGACGCTGTTGCCGTGCCGGCGGGGGCAACAGGAAAATTCCGTCCAGCATTCCGATCACAAAGACCCCTCCGCTCAAACTCCTCAGCATGTTACGCCAGCCGTAGTTCCCAATGAGTTCAGTCTTTAATGGAGCAAACGAGAGAAGTCCTGCAAGAGGTAGTGGGTGAGAGATTTATCGTATTCATCAATAAAAATAAATAACCGCACAAAAATTGCTTAGGTTCTTTAAAGGGAAATAAGGCATACCGTAGATTGTGACGAACTGCTTCAACAAAAGTCCAAGTTTCTGAGAATTTCTCTCTTCTTTTGTGTGCATTTTGGGCAACAATGAGCCAATCTGACATCACTGGAATCGGTTTCGTTCTTCTGACGGATTTCCTCTTCAGTTGTGAAAATTCCCAAAGACAAGAAGGCATATTTCTATTACTTTACAAACTAAAACAACTGCTGGATTCCGTGGTGTAACAGTAAACATGTTCGCCCCTCACGCGAAAGGTCCCAGTTCGAATTTTTATTTTTAATATCAGTTAAAGGTTCGGTCGAGACTGGTTCCCTCTACACATTCCAGTGGTGAGATTGGGAACCAGCAAGCAGCTTCAGTGCTTTGTAAAGCTCGTTTTCACCAAAAAGATATCAAGAACTATTTTACAAGGACAGCCGTGGTCCTTACCTATGGAGGTACCAAGAAGCGCCAGGCACGTAGCACGGGCGTTGTTCTTGCCTGGATGCCATTGGAAAAGCAGACAGATGCCGGAGTGCATAGAGGCGCCAGCCCCGAATGACATCATGACGCCCATGGACAGGAAGGCCCAGTAGATGTTCGGTACGAAGGAGGTGGCCAGTGCGCCTGCGCTGTAGACCGCCACCGCCAGCAGGCAGACGGCCCGGTGACTGAGCCCTCTCAGCAACACTCCACCCAACGGGCTAAATATGCTGATGAGGCCGTTGACCATAGATCCCAACCAGCCTGGAGACAGCAGACGAAAGTGGACAGTAAAAAAACAAATTCCTCAACACCCCAACAAACAAACGACAGACCGACCAGCGAAATTCAATTCCAGACCAAAGGAGCCAAAGAAGCGCTCGTGAAAGGAACACCAGTTATTTCAACCTTTTCTCGAGCGTGCACAATGAAATGGTGATGGCCATGTTTTCTATGCTAGACAAAATGTGCCGCAGATGGACATTGCTATTGCCAAAGCATTGCTATTGGCCTGACAAAACTTCAGTTAATCAGCACAAACTGACAGGACTAATCGCCCACATCAAACCGCAGCTAGGGACCGGTGCCAATATATAATAGAGACGGCGACCTTTCCACAGGGGACCAGTCAACAGGGTATGCCAGCACCGGCGTTTATGTATTATGATATTGACAGCGCAACAATAGTCATCCAGTGTTGATGTGTGTAGTTCACGCGGGTGTTTATGGTGCGTTAAAGGGTAGCAGAACAATGGAAGTACCTCACAAGGAACACTCGTTGGACTTGTGGGGTACTTAAACGGGTAACCTTCAACATTCTGCCGAAACTAATATTTTGGAATTTACTCAAAACTGAGGAATTTTCAAATGTACATTTCTGTGCCAAAATGAAGTGTTTTATGTTAGGGACATTCAGTCGAAATTTCAGCCAAGGAAAATGATTCAGGGCCAAATGACGCAACCAGAAAACTGTGCTACAAAACAAACAAAAAAAGAAACCCAGTACACACACAAAAAAGAAACCGGCGGCAAATTAAAAGTTCAAATAATTACATTCCAACAATAATTAAAAAACAGATAAAATATTTTGACAGAATGGAACAGAATGGAGAATCTAGGAGATGAATCAGGATAATGACAGAAGCTAAATCGGAACGGAAATTGGATTACACAAACCACACAAGCGACACCTGACTGGGTGAACACGATGTCATAGTTATAAGCGCACGACCAAGACATTGAAAATAGTGGGCACACTGCATAATGTTATAGTTTCATTTCCTTATTGTTTTTTTGTCTTTCTATCTTTCTGATTTAGTTCTGTGATTTCACACAGGAAAATGAATGCCTCGTCATAGGAAAGCAAACTCTGGCTACGCGGCAGTGGACCCTGTGTGGCGAAATTTGTACAAAGCTTTTCGCAATACCTATATAGAGGCTTTGCATGCATGGCGGCCATCTTTTGGGGCAGTTCTTTAGTTGCATGCTCCTTTGCACATATCCTGTGGAAAAAAAGCTTTGGCCTTCAAGATGGCAGTCATGCAAACCCTCTTTTGATACACGAGTAGAGGAGTTGGAGAATGTGGAGAATATTACAGTACCCAATGTGGTCTTTTCCCTCTGAATACAATGGTTTCACTTACTAATACTCTCACCTGTCAGTGCAGCGCTGGTCTCGAATTCTTCCTGAAAACTGACAAACAAAATGCTGTAATTGTACAGCGGCCCATAGAGAAGAGCGAACTGGACCATCGTGACGAATGTGACCAGCCAGCCGGCCCATCTTCCCAACACGGCGAGTCCCGCTGCCATGACAGCCGTACGCGAGAGCCAGAGCCGGGAAATCACCCCTCCGCGCTCCGATCTATTGGGCCTCCGTTCAACTTGAAAGCACCCGCTGGTGTGTATCCGATCCAACGCGCTGGGGGTGTGTGGGGGGGGGGCCTGCGGCTTGCGAAGGTTCTAAGCTCTTTTCGCATGCTAAGTTGGTGCAGTCCAATAACCGTTCCTGAAGCCTGGTTAATTTTCGCCATCCGCCCGCTGAAGCTTCCCCGGGACCCCATGAAGCCATTAATCATCAATAACATCTGCCTTCCACGCACGGGCCATTTACACTAAATTACAGAGGCACGTGAAACTTCAGTTCAGAGCTCGATTTCTACCGCCCTGGTTCAATGGATGTTGGTGTTGTTGCTGCAGAAGATTAATGCAAATACGGCAGACTAGAGCCCTGCGTGCCACAAAGGTTCGATACCTTCTACGGTTGGCGACATATCAAGGGAGAAATTATATTAACATAACACTGGATTACATAATACCTCCAGCATTAGCGATGCAAGACTTTGTCTTTGATAAATAACGGTGGTGTTGTGCGCACGAAGGAGTGCTTAAGGGTGCATTCCTATAAGTAAATTCCCATAGACACCCATAATAAATCCTTATAATTTCAAAAGTATGTTACAAATACGCGCAACTCTCACGGGTGTCTAGGCTGGACTAAATATTTATGTTCCACAAGTCCTTGTTCATTTTCCTTTCAATTTTCAGTTAGTTGACCGATGAATTTTTGGAAAAACTCACCCAAAGCTGATCGCGCCTAAACTGAAAGAAGTTTTACTGCCCGGAAAAGTAGCCATTTTGAAAATGCATATCTCTTTAAAATTGCTAAATAGTGGCAGTTTTGGACCCGATTGCATCCAAATTGCTCAGAATTGGAAGCCCGGAACCTGGGCCAGAGGTTCAGTGCCATATTTCTACAATTTCCTTCATTCTATGACTGGCAGGGTTCTCTAACGTAATGTTTTGAGTGCATAAACTTTTATTAACGAGCTCGGCGGACGGGGGTGCACCACGGATATATATATATATATATAAAAAAAAACCTGGACTTGCAACGCCTTTGCACGAGTAGAAGCCAACCAGCGGCCAATATTACCAAGCCAAATACAAATGCGCGGATTGGCTCGCTTCTATTGACGCCAGGGAGAACAAAGGCGGGCAAGCTTTGTAAAATGGCCGTTAGTGAATTCAATGGTCTCTATAAGCTGATTAAGGGCATTGCGAATCCAGATTTGTTTTATATACGTCCGTGGGGTGCACCCTCAAAGTCACAAGTCGTTAGATTGTCTGTTCACATACCTTTCCGCCATTTTGTTTGCTTATAACGGTTTTAAGTTTACGTCAGAGGCCAATCTTTCATAAAGTATGATACTCAAGGTATTTTATCTCGTACATTCTGCGAAAAGTGCACCACAAAGTTGCCTTCTTAAATCGAGACTTCACTTTCAGTGGGGTTTCTTGGGGGAGAAATAAAAAAGTCGACGGTGTATATACCGGCTACCGTATTATTAAAATGCTAAAAGTTATAAGCATTGTTATCCGGTTTGTAAGTGTGACGTCACTTCAGTTTAAACCACGCCCACTGCACACGTGTAACGTGTAAATGTGACGTCACTTCAGTTTAAACCACGCCCACTGCACACGTGTAGTGCACACAGAGTTACATGCATTGATCACCGTTTACATGGAACCATGGAACCGGAAGTTAACGCGCAACTTCAGCGATCGTCCAATGGGAGCATGCAAACCATGGCGCGTCTGCCTTTGTGACGAAGTCACTTACGAACCGGATAATACCTTCATAAACGTACAAAATGAATAACAAACAGTATGCATCCTGGAGTGTAAAATTTCATGAACTCCAGTAGGTCTATAAAGTGGAGGCCAGATTATAATTTAAACACTCTTTGGTAACTGAAATAACCATCTTGTGTATACAACTACTTGCAGGTAATCGGTCAGCCAGATATAATGTGGATTTCGTTCTGTATATGTCCACGTGGGACCTATTTCATATTTTATTGCATCCAGCGTAAAGCTGAGGCAGATTATTATGTTGCCAAACAGATTTGTTACGATTGCAAAAACATTTCGTATGTATGGTACACTGTAGACGACAAAATTGCGTCACGCTCTGCCGTCACCTCGAGGGCACAGCGTACGTGATGCATGAACGGTGGGAATACGGGCGTTTCACAAAAGTGCGCCACCAAGAGTTTGCAACGCGTTGGCAAATGACAGTGCGCGTTTAGAAAGGGTCCACAGATTTCGCGCGTTGTGATTGGCCAAGGCGTTGCAAACTCTTGGTGGCGCACTATTGTGAATCGCCCGTATTCCGGCACAATGTCCTATTTGTTGGTGATGATCTTATTCAACTGGAAGATACATGTATACAGATTCAAGAAGGCATGTCACTTGACAGTTAATTTATTTACCCCTCTTTACTAACGGCATCAATGTATTTTTACATTATAAAAATTCATTACATGTCTCGTATCTCTGATTACATTTTAAAAATTGTTACACAAAATACACAGTGGGCCTATTTGTTCCACGAGGATCCGGATCGCAATCAGTGATCCGACGCTGGTTCACGGACGCCAGAACCTGCGTAATGGATAGAGCGAACCAGCTTTGGAATAACTGATCGATCAACCTCGTTCCATGCATGGGTACAATTTTGCCGCTCCATGTTGGTTCCCACCATGCCTTACGCAATCAAACTAGTGCTGGAACATTTGATTGCGTGGGATGTGTTCCTTCCTGGCCCCAGTACAGAGACAAAATTATACGTGGCTACGTACTGCTTTGATGCGTTCTGACCACAGACATATACACGCATAGACCACCGGATCCTATTCAAAACTATAGGGGTATTCCGTGATCTGCACGGCGTCCGACTCAAACTATGGGCAAATTCCGCCTTTGGTATGGGGAATTTACGCACAGTTGAAGAATTCCAGCCCGAAATTCCATGAAGCCCTTTTTAGATTGTGAAAAAAAATTTACTTAATCAATTCCAAGATCAACTACTGTATAGGTAAGAAGGGTAACCTGCCTCACTAATTACATCCACTTTTACCATTTCCTCATTAGAACCACGAAAAGACCTTATATTCACTTCAAAACAATAACAATGATACAATGGACTCGGCAACCAACTTGGTCCTAACCTTCCAACTCTTTGAATTCAGACTATCAATTTTGGAAACATCGGTTATTTCATGTATTGGCTTACCAGACCCATGAAATTTCTTTACTTTACTCGTGTTCTTTAAAGCTGCTACAGTGTATATATTGCAATGTACTTTCGGACAAAAATAAAATGCTTTCACAATAGAAAAAATGACAAATTTATTTACTATATTCTGTACCTGAATACAAGAAATAAATATTATAAAATAAAGGACTCTAGTTTGCAGTTATTTCAACACCAAGGTACTGTTTAACGATTTGGCTTATAGTCTCTAAGTCTCGGTCACCATGCAAACTCCATTTTTCGTCTCTCTCGTCGGCGGAAGTTTCTCTTCAGTTTTCACGTCCTGTTCGAGTTGTCTCTTTCGACCCCACCTGTACCTCTTCTCAAAGGTGGAAGGCGACATCACCTTTCTCCTGATCGTGATGGCTAGGACGCAGACGGTGGATAAGGCGAACAGACCGACCAAGACTAACAAGCTGAGGGTGTAGTTACCAGACGCGTCAAACAGTGCACCTAACCAAGGGAAACAATCTTCATATTGAGCGGCTCCTTGCGACATGGAAAAGTCCAATATAAATTATGTGGACTTTTCGATTTCACAAGGCGAAAAGTCTGGATTTTAACGAGCCATAATTTTCTTTCCGTCTCACTATTTAAAGCCAGTCAATTTTTTTTTATGTAAGGCATCATTTAAGAACTAATTACATCCACTTTTAACATTTCCTCATTAGAACCATGAAAAGACCTTACATTCACCTCAAAACAATAACAATGATACAATGGACTCGGCAACCAACTAAGTCCTAACCTTCCAACTCTTTGAATTCATACTATCAATTTTGGAAACATCGGTTATTTCATGTACTGGCTAACCAGACCCATGAAATTTCTTTACTTTACCCGTTCTTTAAAGCTGCTACAGTGTATATATATATATATTGCAATGTATTTTCGGACAAAAATAAGTGCTTTCACAATAGAAAAAATGACAAATTTATTTACTATATTCTGTACCTGAATACAAGAAATAAAATATTATAAAATAAAGGACTCTAGTTTGCAGTTATTTCAACACCAAGGTATTATTTAACGATTTAAGAATTCCTATCGGTTGACTATAGGACAGGGCCACCCTACCGATGACTTGAGTGTTGAGTGAATAATGGAGGGGGTGTTGCTCCACTGAAACCACATAGGCTGGGGAGGAATGCAGTGTAAAGGCATTTATCAGGTAGAATTGGCCTCTTGAGAACACTTCACCTGATAGCCAACCGACAATAAATGTATCGGTCGGACCTTTCTGTCCGACACCTACCCGATAAGAATTTTGAAATGGTGCCTAACTGCAACATATATCCGAGTCCGCTGTATGGATGACGTCGTTTTAATAAGTGTCCAAAACAGACGCTAACTTTGGCAAATTCTGTTGACGTAGCCGTCATTATTGTGTGTGCTTGTCAGGTAGCACGAATCGGGTCACAATTCTTCCAAGGTTTTTTTATCTTTAACGCTCTGCTATTCAAAGTCAGTGACTGTCGACTGTTAAAGCCGTAGGAATAAGGATGATGCTAACTGTTTAACAGTAAATCTCATTTGGGCGAATGGGACTGTCTGAACCCCTGGCATAATTAAATGGCAGCAATAATGATTGTCACGTGATGTCAGATGCACCAACCAAATGACAAGGATCTGCGTGTCAGTCACATAGAACTCTTCAATAACCTCTTCCCGTATACGCTTTCAGCTTTTGTAATCCTCATTCACATGTACGCACGAGGTCAGAAATGACGACCAACGGTTCTCGCAGTGGGTCCTATCCGCACTATTTTGACGAGGAGGCGGTTCATTCCGCTTACTGTACCTTTCCGTTCAGTGCAGGCACACGACATGGCATGTTTTGTACGTGCAGCAACGAGATCCCTTTTGGTGGAAAGTCGCTACATGAACAACAGCTGCTACAGCAAGACTTAGGACGCAAGGATACCATGCAGAATGTACAATGCCGGTGTGTGGTTAATCAAACTGCTCGTACATTGTACGGGACTTGGAGGGCGCCCTTACCTGTCAGCGGTGCGGCACTGAGATTACCCAGGCCGCACGGCACCATCACCAGGGCCGCCACAATGTCTCCTCCGTAGACGCCGAACAGTTCAAAGCTACTGGAAAACGTAATGCCGTAGTATGTGGAACGCATGAGACCGGACACTGCAAGAAACGAAATGGATTTTATGCCATTACAGCTAGTGTGAAGTAAGCCCCTTTTATCACAGTCAAGTGTGTGAGTTCGAACGATGACCCTTCGTAAACCGCTGGCCAGTTTTCCCTGGTAACATGTGCACAAAATATATCCTGGTTACCAGGCAAACGAGTTGAAAATTGGTCTTTTCTTGAATTCGCCCTGGGCGATTGTGAGAGCCCTTTCTTAGAAAACTGGAACTTGCATTGTCTGACTCAACTATACAAAAGTATGGCGCGTGGCAACACAGTGTGGTTCAGCTACACAAAGGAAACGAAGACAAGGTTTGGGAACCATTTTAGAAGTGCACATAATACCAGTTAACACACACGGATTACCAAATGCGAATGGAAAAGTGTATATGATCAAAAGGAAACTTGGTGCCCATCATTGACAAGGGCTATTTTTGCAACTTGGCAAACTCACCGACAGACAGAATTATCAGATCGGCCAGTGACTTAGCGAGAGTCAGGAAGCCCGCCGCGATGGCACCAATCACCGAGGTGATCGCTAACGCGTTGACCTGCAGGAAGGGGAGATGGTCCCCCAGGAACGCCGTCAGTATCTTCCCTGCCACCTCGGCCACGCCAAAGACGACGAGCACCAGGGATGTGTCGTCGGCGGAGAACCCCACACTCTTCATGAAGCTGGCCTGCAGTTGGCAGGCATAAAAGCATTATCAGCGAAAAACCAAGGATTTGAAGCAGCTTGTTACTAGTATATAAGCCCTTTTCACGTTTCATTTGCAGAAACTCAGAAGACTTAATGTATTCATCAGAGAGGAATAAATTCATGACCACAACGTCGCGTTATGTTTGGAGAATGGATGCTCGCGATTTTTATCGTTCAAGACAATTTGTTCCTCACTAGCTTTGTTCAAAATCAACAACAAAAACCGACAGAACAGAAAATTGGCTTATTTGCAGCGAACTAACATGAATGGCGAATGACGTTTTTTTACATACCCAGTTTCACAACGAACACAACACCGTTCACAGAGAGAGGGCGCTATCAAACATTGGTCACAACCCCTGAGCCGTTTTCCAATACTCAACTTCGGCTCCGTCTCAGGCTTCAACTGTTTTTTTTAACTAGCTGACGTTGAAGCTGTAAGCACAGTAATTAGTTTAATAGTGCCACAAAACACCAAATAAGATGCAAGAGAACCAGAAATTACAGTAATCTAACTTAATTTTAACGCTTCAGGCCCACAATCAGGGATTGGTTTTGGGAACGAAGCCTGAGACGGAGCCCAAGTCGAGTATTGGAAAAGGGCCTTGGTTTCAACTGACTAAAAGATTACGAAATAACGAGTGCCCAGCTCTTTGTTAAACGTCAGCTCTTCTGTATTTCCTGCCATGAAGTTTCGGATTATGCTTTTGATAACAGGCAGGCCAAACTTGCGTTTGAAATTCCTCGCACTAAAGACACAATGGAAGGTATTGAATTCTACCTACAAAGTTAACGACGACGAAACTCCAGCACATGTACGCCAACGTTTGGCACACAACAAACAACCAGGCGTCCCAGTCTCGAACTATCTCTGCGAATCCCTTCTTGTCTCGCTCGAGGTTTCGCACATTGTCTTCGTCCTTTTCGGCACACTCTGCGCTGTCGGCTTTTCCTTTGCCGGAGGGCAGGAAATCTCCTCCTTCCTCTCCGTCTGCTTCATCGCAGAAGGGATCAGTCGCCTTATCCACACATTGCGGCTGTTCCGTGTCTTCGCCCCGCGGCTGCAGTTCCAGCAGTCGCATGCCTGTCGCGGCGGACGCCGACCCCCCATCCGCTGGGCGACGCTGTTGCCGTGCTGAGGCGGGCATCAGCAGTGTTCCGTCAAGCATTCCGACAGTAAAGACCACGCCACTCAAAATCCTCAGCATGTTGCGCCAGCCGTAGTTCTCGATGAGTTGAGTCTTAGTTGGAGCAAAAGCGAGAAGCCCTGTAACAGACAGTGGGAGATTCCCCTGACTTTTCATGATTCTTCATTCTGCTAAAAGAAATACTCACAATCATCGGCGATTAGAGGTACAACGAATGACGCCCTGTGCACATGTTTTTCTTTTATTGGTGTGATGAAAAAATGTACAAAAATCTTAAGGCGACTTCTTGTAAATAACCCTACATTTTGCTGATATGGACCTCGGGTGAGTTAATGCCCTCAGCTCGCACGACACAATTTCGTCGAATCCTCATGGATAGAATTTATTTGAACAATCACGCAGGTAAACATTTTTGCGTGAGTCACGACCCTTGCGCAATTGTGCATGCAGTGATTGAACTAACAAAGTAGCCCACAATGCTTTGCGACGCCTGCATTTCCTTAACAAAATTCTGCTAAGGCCTCGAGCCACGTGCAAGCCCCACGTAAGGGCAGTTTGGACAAGCCAAACTTCCGTTCCGGAACTGAAACCCTAATGTCCTCACCTATTGAGGTTCCCAGAAGCGCCAGGCACGTCGCTCGGGCGTTGTTCTTGCCAGGATACCACTGGAAAAGCAAACAAATCCCACAGTGCATGGAGGCGCCAGCCCCGAATGACATCATGACGCCCATAGACAGGAAGGCCCAGTAGATGTTCGGTACGAAGGAGGTTGCCAGTGCGCCTGCGCTGTAGACCGCCACCCCCAACAGGCAGACGGTCCGGTGACTGAGCCATCTCAGCAACACTCCACCTACAGGGCTAAAGAAGCTGATAAGGCCGTTGGCCACAGATCCCAACCAACCTGGAGACAACAAGAAGGAAAATCGATGTACCAAATGTGTCTCCATTTTCCCTGGTCGAACCACTGAACTATCATCTGGATCAGAGTTGTATCCTATAATTTGAGTAGCGCCAACTTCAGACTTTGGAACCAAAAATGGCTGTTCATTATGCGTGCAGTACAGCGTGCAGATGTTGAGAGCTAATTGTCCATGTGCATTTACGCATAATCAGCCACTTTGGTCGGCCATTCTCAGTTGCACAGAGAGTGAAATTGTACACGGTTTCCCAACCTGTCCATTAAATTTTGTGGAGGGAACCAGTCTCAACTGTACTCCCAATCCGTGCTCACCAAATAAACCTTTTCATCAATAAATTCATAATTATGCACGCATGTGCACAAATGGCCTTGGCGGCAAGAAGTGTGATCAGTTTTAATTTATTATAAAGACGAACAAAGAAATTGTTTGGAGCGGGATTTGAACCTGCGACCTCTGGAACACCGTACCAGAGCTCTATCAACTGAGAGTTCTAATTTAAGTGGAATTTTTATTGCTTTGTTAAAAATTTTAAAATCTTAATTTTTCCTGTGTGCATTTTTTAGTGTGGCCCCCTTCCATCATAAGTAGTATAAACTACATCGTTAGTGTTCTTGGAGCCAACATGTGCATTTGTAAAATCACGCACCCCTTTTCAGTGTATATGTAAACGTATACTGTACGTAGGCCTACATAGCTTAGGCTACCATTGAACTTGGTCGTAGCTTGGAGTACTACCGAAAGAAATGGTATCTAGTGGTTGTGTTGGGGGTTGTACAAGACAAAGTGCAAATTCCAAAGACAAAGAGATCTGGTTCTTCAGACTACCCAAGCGCAGAAAGCAGCGAATCGAAAGGGTACAATACCCGTACATGTACATTGAACCATAGAAGTAGAACGGAACCAACATTTTGGTTTAAGACTGATAAGACGGGGTGACTACAGGCCTACAGCTAAACTGTATCTGAAACTTCGTGCTAACGATTAAAACATCCTGTAGTTGAAATTGACTCAAATAACCGAGAGCAACACGCAAACTGGCAGGAACTCAACAAAAAAGAAAAAGAAAAACAAAACAGCCCCATGAGTTGTCAGACTGACATGCGCACATGCTTATGCTTTACATGTTTTACAGAGCGAAACCTGGTTGAACTCTGCCAAGCCAGGTTATTGATTCAACCTCACTCGATCGACAATGCCACCAGTAGGGGGTGCAGACAGATATCTTCATTCAAACAGCCCACGCTGACGTGAACCAACGGACGGTCGAGTACATTGAACTACATGTAATTTGATTTCATCAGGGCATGCTCTGGCTCATGAGACGGTGGGTTCGTACAAAAACAAAGGTGCACGTACGCCACAAACGAGACTGCCAGCGGTGAAATTTGGGCAGAATGGGACCGTCCGCTAAGTGGCTCTATTTTGCAATAGATCACTGCCATCAGTTTCAAAATGGCGATGGGCTGCAAGCCTTTTTAGGGATGGCCATCCTTAGATATAAATTTCCACGATAGGTATTGCTCAACCAACCCAAAATTGAACCGAAAATGAAAATCAAAGAAGAAAAGCTTTAATTTGATGTGTACCTTAAACTCCCGAGAAAATTGTGTAAATATTAAGGTAAGGGTAGTCTCCACTGCCGTCGGTGACACTTTATCAGTTTACAATCGTGGGCCGTGTCCGAATCACTGGGCTGCGGCTTGAAATCACTCACAAGTCTATGATCGCGGCTGAAGCCACAAGCCCAAGGTCGTGTGTGATTTTAAGGCGCAGCCAACCGCCAACCGTAATCCGGACGTGGTACATAGTCTGGCGGCAAAGACGGGTTCATATTCGTACTGTGTACAAGTACATGTAGGTTTTTGTCTACCACTTCCATGCCAACAGCCAGGAATATGCAAGTAGGCTTTGGCGTGACTCAGTTTTGGCAAGTGGTTGAGATCAATGTTCGCAGTGCGTGACCGATCCAAACTGTGAGAGCCACGGCTGACGGCGATGTGAACAATGATTGAAATTCGACTCTAGCAATAAACATGTACACCATAGAATTATATGTAAAAAAAATGCACACTCACTTTTTGGTTATAAAAAACCCCAAAGCCATGATCTTTGAACATTAAAAAATCCAGATGGGGAACCGGATCCTACAGCTCCCAGAGCGATTTCTGTTTATTTTCCCCATGTGTCCATCATCATTTTTGTTGGGTCCACTTTTTCCGTTTATTTTTCATACACCTCGAGAGATCGTTTCCTGCGCTGATTTTGTTCTGTGTCGGACCCTGTCAATTTACATGTGTCCTGGTCAACTTTGTGATAACTCGGGTTGACTCGCTAATTGTGTGCTTTACCTGACTATTTTTTTTCCAATTACACTGTAGTAATAGGCTGAAATCTGTTCTAATTTCTTCATTTTTATATTGTTAACGCCTTGGTTTTTCCATGCATGGATGTGATCAGTCTTTGAAAGTTGAGAAACTTTGGGAATCGATAGTGAATAGAGTTTCATCAGAAATAACGTGACTATTAACTGATTGAAACAAATGGGACTGCATTTGTTGTTCCTTAGAACAGATTTTATTTTGGAGCATCTTTTGAAATCTTGTGAAGTTTTGACAAATTTCAAAGTAAAATGTTGCTTTCCCTTTAGCCTATAGTTTCTTAGCAATTGTAAACAAACATTTGAAACAACATTCGTTCTCTGTGTATTTTTTATTCTCGGAGATAGAATGGACCATTGCTCTGCATGAGTCAGGATGCAGCGTAAACTTAGATGAATGCCAATGATTTTAAAAGAGAACACGTTGGAATGCCAAACATAAGATAGCGTTATTTTCTCATGTGTTTCAACAAAACAAGATGGCGATCGATGGAGTACTGCGGACCACCTGGCTTTTTTCAACCGTTGAGGGGGGTACTTCTAGTCGAGGCGGATAAGGGAAATCAAGTCCACTACGTTGTGCTGTTTTCACAAAGGGGAGCAAAATTTAGTAATGACTTACTTTTTAATTAAGACATTATTTTTACAGCGAATATGGACGTTTCACAGTAGTGCGCCTTCAAAAGTTTGCAGCAAGTTGGCAAATCACAATGCACGAAATCTGTCGACTAATATAATGCGCCTTTGGAAGAGGGTCGACAGATTTTGCGTGTTGTGACTGGCCAACGCGTCGCAAACTCTTAGAGGCGCACTACTGTGAATCACCCGTCACACGAGCAAAAGTACAACATCAACAAGCCAGAACCCCTCAAGGAGAAAGCCATACCGTTTATGTTCACAAACATTCAAAAGAGAAAAACAACAGTCAAGGGCGGGAAGAAAAACTGTCAGCTGCTCGGCACAGAATGTCGGGGGTACGGAATGATAAAAGCTACTGATCATGCAGGGAAAGGCTGACTGCCTTCCAACAGCCCTTTCAATACCTAAACATATCCGCTATAGTGAACTGCGGTACAAGACCATCACTGATTAGCATGCAAGTTGCAATGAACTCATTAGAGTGAAAACTTCTACTGAGCTCACTCGCATATTAAAAGAGTCCACCCCGAAAATTTCTTTTGAAAAGGTATATTGTTTGGCTGTAAAATTGGAGGGGTTGGGGAAACTTATTGGGCCAGGATCAACTCCCTGGGCTTGCTTAGGGGCTTCCATCCGAGTGCAGAATTGATAATATTGTGGATATAAATCGGTCCTCATGCAGTCTCCCAGAAAGTAGAGGGAAGCCACTTGAAAAATGGCTGCTAGTAGGCTTGGGAACTATCACTTATCGAGGGGTGGGTTTGTTTTGCGTGAAAAATTAAAAATGTAAGTGGCTAACCCACCAAAAAAAAATTGAAATGAAGTGAAAAGACTTGGTCAAGACAATAATTTCATTTTTGTTTGAGAAACTCCGGTCAATGCCGGCTTGCCTGTCGTAGAGCCCGGATGAACTTTGTGTTTGCACCAGTTTTCAATTGATTTAGTTCAGCCAGCGCACCCACCGATGGTTTCGATGCACCAGTTCATAAGACTATACCCACCTGTCAGTGCGGCGCTCGTCTCGAATTCTTCCCGAAAACTGACAAACAAGATGCTGTAATTGTACAGTGGCCCAAAGAGGAGGAAGAACTGGACCATCGTGGCGAACGTAACCAGCCAGCCAGTCCACCTGCCTAACATAGCGAGTCCCGCTGCCATGACACTCCAGTACGTTGTTCTCAGGTGATGGAGCGATCAGCCCTCATAAATTACCGATTGCGAGGAGCTACACAAGCCTGGCTGCCTGGCTATGTGCATGGCGCTTCAGTGCTCAACGCCACAGACGCCGAAAAACACTAATCTCTTTAGCTTCGTGGTCAACGCACAAGGGAAGAAATCGATGGGAAAATGGCGCACCCCTCTGTGCTCCGTATTCCCCTTCAAAGCACGCAATAATTATAATATACAGTGCAATATATAATGCTTTCATATGGTCGTGTCTGTAAAGGACCAGGGCTTCGAAATGCACACAAGTCTACGCAGGCTGCAATCACTTCAGATAGCCGCAGTGGAGTTATTCGGACACGGCCGTACTGACTGTGCGCGCGAGGATGGATCGATGGATAAATATTATTATGCAGTTGTGAGATCAGTACAGCCACGGTATAAGGCACGCAAGCTCAATATACACGGACGCTCTATAGTGCCACACACCGTAACTGAAATATTTCCCTATAGTGCAATGATGTTCTTGTGTCATGATTTCTCTTTAAAGGTAGAAGTGTGAATATCTTACTCTCAAAAGGATGAGTCTCTAATAAATCTACGTTCCACTCAGCCAAGGAGTACTACTTAGGACAACTCGAGAAAGGGATGTCTCTTTACATGGCTCCACTTTTGAGTGCTTTTTACTCTTTTGAAGTGAATTTCATCCAGTTTTAGAGAGTTGATTTCACGAGTGGAGTAGTCGCTCTCTATGATAGTAAGGATTTCAGTCTTTTACCTCAGAAAATACTGACCTCAGAAAATAATGATGTGATCAGTAGGTATTCCTAAAGGTCAGCAAAGAACGACCCTTGACGACGGAAAAAGATCAACATGTCCCGCAGCTTGGCTGTGGTAAACTGCTGCAATTTTTGTCCATATCCTAAAACTGCCACCTACGGTGCAACACACGTTATGGGCTATCTAGCTCCTGCAATCTTTCGAAAAGCAATCTTTCGAAAAAAAAAAACACCTTTAAAACTAGAATCAACTCACTATTCAGAGCGCCACCAAGAGTTTGCCACGGTGAGGCCTTTTTCGCAGTGCATTGCGAGAAAATGGTAGACCAAAATTTTTTGTGCCGATGACTGCCCAGGTAGGCCTTTGTGGGAACTTGAATTGTTCTGCTGTTTGTTATGGCAGGGTTGAAGATTTGGAAATGTTTAGAGTATCCGTCATAATAAATATAAAATGTTGTTTTTTGTGAGGCACCGAAAGCCCCAATCAATCACACATTTCCTCACATTCGGTTAAATGGAAATCGCGGCAAATCGGCCATTTCTTTGTCGACTGTGCACTTCAAACATGTTCTAATGATACTGCTGCAGGCTGAGGCCAGCGTCCATCGACGATGAAGCCTAACGGTCAACTAGAGCAGAAATTTAAACGGCAGTAACTACAAGTGCGAAGGCTCCCTTAGACGCATGTATTTTGTCTTCGGCCACAGCCAAGATTATCCGAAATTGTGGATCATTAATGGAGCCACATTAACCGAAAAGTGTCAACTTTTAAGCAACAGCTCAAGAGCAATTCTGCGAATAGACTGATTGCGCCCGCTAAGTCACGTGACCTAGAGTGGGTATTAAATATGGAGCCTGAAAGTTGACCCCTGATGGCGCGCTTCCGGAACCGGTGTTCTCGTACGCAGATGAACATTTGCGGAATTATACTTGACGGTAGTCTTTTGGTTATAGCCACAATAATAATGGACTAACGTATTTAAGGAATTTGTAATTTATAAGGAAATAAACTTAAAACAATATTCTGCTTTTGCGAAAGATTCTCTTATGTATAACTTTGCTGACGAGAACTGCGTCAGGTCAACTCGACTGAATCTAGAACCCATCCACAGCAAGTCAGGTAAATCTTTGCAACTTTGTACAATCTCGTTTTCACGTAAGCACGGGGAAATGAAAACAAACTTGCACGAAGGCAAGAAGACCTAGGGAACGATATTGCCGGGAGTGAAAGGTCGTTGATGAAATTAGGTTTTTACCCATCTCCAGGTGACTTTACCAAAATATTACTTGAGGAGCATAAAGGGAGAAATTCCGATATGAGTGTTTCTTGGTATGGTTTCATTTAGAAATCATTCTTCCCAAAATTATCGAACGTGATAGGACGGCCCAACGTAAGCTCCGGAAGCTCGCCGCGTGACCTGTTACTTTTCAGGTTCTATTAATAAACACGTCGCCTATCAAAAGCAAAGTGTTTCTTTAAGTATTATTACCCAATATAAAACCGACAGCAGGTACCGTACTCAGACTACTGATGTGCTGGGTATTGTACTGTAACTTGGCTGTATTTTTTGTAAACACCACTCAAAATACACGTTGCTATGCGGTTAATATAGGTGCCGTGATTTAGCGGGCACAGAATTATTGGTCTATTGAAAATGAAGAGTTCAACACGGACTGCCTTAAATGGGAGACTCTCGAAACGCTTGGTGGCGGCAAAGATATTCTTTTCTATAGTCAGCTCCGCGTTTTGAACTCTGAGCGGATGCATGCTCAAAATAAAATGATGCAGACAATTCAGAAAGTCTCCCATTTCCCATTCTGCTAGGAGACGTGTTAATGGTCGCTTACAGACATTTACACGTCGTCGGTTCCTTGTTTCATGGAGGTCGTGCTCGAACGGATACCCACCCAACTACGTAAAAGCTGTCCACAGAGCAACGAGTTCTGAGCGTGTATTAGTCGGCATGCAAATCAGCTCTAGTCATCCACTGGGCGGGGCTTGATCAATGCGCTGCGCCGCTGCGTATTGCAATGGAAGTACAGTATAATTATAGGCCTAATACGCTTGTTTTGAAACATCGTGCTTATAATGCGTCAAGTGGATAAGTGGTGAAACAGATCTAGATGAGCCGCGCTTGTCGCAAATGATGTTGGATCTCTGCATTGGTCATCGTTCTCTTGGAAGCCACCTCCAGCAGGTTAGCTTCAGCCTTCAAGACACGGACAACGGTAAGTTAATGCTCTCCGGCTGTGGCTGTGGTTATTGTTTCGCGCGTACATTCGCACTGAGAGGGAAGTTTTCCCACGAGTGATTTCTGCTTTCTAGTTATAACCGCAGCATTCCATTAAGCTGATGTATTACCGAGGAAAACTTTTCTGTGCGTTCAATGCGACTGAAACGGGTTTCATAAAGAAAAGTTATGTCTTCGGTTCGGTTACAGACATGGTTATATTCTGTTTGCAAAGACAACGCGCGAATTTGGAAAAAAAAATTAGGGTAGAGAGTGGAAGTTGCGAATTAACGGAACACTTTCGATATTTTAACCCCTTGAAATCGTCTAATTTTATCATCCAACAAATCATAAATAGAGTGGCTTCTGAGATCTTGGAAACTTGAAGAAATCGGGTTTATTTTTACGGAACATTTTGATTTTATGCAAATTTGAATGTATGGAGTTCAAAATACGCAATACGCAGTGAATGCTCAAGGGGTACGCGATTTGTAATTGTTGGGTTCGTTGTTGGCTGTTTGTAGATTTTTCATTATCTTATTGGGGAATCAGTGTTGGAGGATGACTTGGTCTTCGGTTGTCTCTGTTTATGCCAATGTTTGTGTTGTGCCCCAATAAGAGGTGACTGTGTAAGGCACAAATGCCATCAAACGTTATCATGTTGATTCGTTGTTGGCTATTTTGCGGGATGCTTGAGTTTTCATAGGGGTAAAGATGGGATGGGTGAGTTGGTCATGGATTGGTTGGTTGTAGTAGTTATGGGGGCCCATGCAGCGGGCACCCCTAAGCAATTTAAATGTCGTTAGAACGGAGTGTGGCTTCCAAACCACAATACTCACACCGTAAAGGCACTGACCTCAGCAGCTGAGACCGGTCACGTAAGCCCGTAGAGTTGTAATAACTCGACTCACAAGTTTTTGGCGACTTGACTCGATTCGAGTCTCTGCGACCAAATGACTCGACTCGAATCTCTCATGGAGACTCGACTACAAGCTTATAAGACAGGAGTCTCCAAAAAATGAAAAGCCAAATTTTAGTTGGCTGGATATCTGTCACCCTGATTTATTTTCTGTATGTCTAAATGAAAATAAAAATACCCAAAAATGACTTTCATGTAGTTGTGTTTTTATTGTACTTTGTTAAAAAAAATTGTGACTCAAATTGACTCGAGCTTGGTACAGTATCTCGACTCGACTACACAAAGTGACTCGACTCGGCTTCTTGACCCTATGACTCGACTCGAGTCACAATGTTAAAATGACTCGACTCGAGTCACCAACTCGTTACAACACTGCAAGCGCGTAAGGAAACGGCCTAACTTTCACACGCAGGGTTTTAAATTGTGAGGTTAATGGCCTACTGGCTGCCTGTTAACGCACTTCCGAGCCTCATGCGTATTCATGATAGAGAGTCGACTTCTTTAATAAAATATACGTAGCATCTTAACTCAATGGGCAAAATAACTGAATCCGACTGCCATTACAAAGTTACGTTATGGTTGTCTCTGGCCTTAAATTTGTCTCCACAGTTTCTGATTGAGCAGTAACAAGGAATCGCGTTACCTTTAGCGATTATGGAGGATCTCTCTCACGCTACCCTGCGTAACTCCACCGCTCCGCCGGTACCACATCCGCCCGGTATGGACGTGCTTGGCACCAGCCTCTACAGCACCGACCCTGCTGCCCTTACTGGCGTCAACGTGCTCATCGGAACGCTCGGTGTTCTGGGCAACGGTACCGTCATCGTCGTCTACTTGGCCAACCCCAAGATGACCCGCCCGCTGACCAGTCTGTTCATCTTTCACCAGTCCATCATTGACCTGATCAGTTCTTTCATCTTTCTGGCCATCCGACTGGACAGGTGGCGGCCCCTCCTGAGCGGCAGCCTGGCGGGCTTCGCCTGCAAGGTCTGGTACTCCGAGTACCTCCTCTGGGTCCTGGTCATGACGTCCACACTCAATCTCCTCCTGGTCTCGCTGGAGCGCTACGTGTGCATTGCCCACTCCGTGTTCCACCGCAACCATGTCACCCGGAGGAAGGCTAAAGTCTCCATGCTGATCGCGTGGCTGTTCAGCCTGGTGTATCAGACTTACTGGGCCGTAGTCTCCATCGCAGTCGACGGCAAGTGTGAGCCCCAGTGGATCAGCGAAGCCATGCAAAGGTTCTTCGGAATACTGACATTTTTTCTGGAATACCTGATCCCGCTCGTATTGATGACTTTCGCTTACGCCAGTATCATTTCCAGACTCAATCAGCGCCGTCGTGTGTCTGCACTGTACGTAGCCCGCTCCACAAACTCCGAGATGATGCCTGACACCAGTGCAAGCGACTCTGCCTCCGCCCGGACTGCGAAGCCCAACCCCCCACGGTCGGCCACCGCCCGCATCGACATGTTCTCGGAGGCGAAGAGAAATGTCGCCAAGACGCTGTGCATCGTCTTCGCCACGTACGTAACCTGCTGGACCCCGACCGAGCTGGAGTATCTGGTCTACAATCTTGGCGGCTCCCTGGACTTCCAGGGTACCTTCCATCGCGTCACAGTTGTCTTGGTGCTGTGCAACATTTGCGTGAATCCCATCATCTACGCCCTCAAGTACCGGGACTTTCAGAAGAACTTGAGGCGAATGCTTGCCAGCTGCTGCGACAGACTGACGCGAAGGCATTTGACGAGCCACTCGGGGCCCGAGATGGAAGAGTTTCATCTGAATAACTTGAAGCATTCTCCCATCCCACCGAAACGGACCTATCAAGCGCACAATCTGGGAATGTCTGAATAGGGTCCCTGACCAAAAACTGAAGACAGTTTAAATCTAAACTCGGACAAAGGCCTCAACCCTGGGTTGGGGACAAGCGTTTGAGCGCGACCGAATCCGGACTGTACTTCAACCAGCTGACTTGTACCGTGACTTCACTCGCACGTACGATGGTTGAACACGACAATGGGCGACTATTTGCATCCTAGAGCACACTTGCCTAATTTCCAAGCAAACCTGTAACTAAAGGGGCAATAGGCCTTTCGCGAGATAAATTTGAATCAATCCAGTACATTGAGTTCTCTGATTGCACATTAACATAACAATTTGAATTCCCCAGACTGAAGACGCTGTTGCTATAAACTCGTTATTCGGGGTAAGCTTTTGCATAGCGACCATGATCTCTGGAATGGACTAGTTCCTAGTGTGCCCTTCTTAACCACTGAAAAGCGTGTCCTGGTTTAAGGCGTCTCTTCTTGTAACTAAGCAAAAGCTTGTCCCAAATCACAAGGTATAGCACCAGTGTCTTAGTTTGGAGAATTCAAATTGTTACATCCAGTGAACAAGAGTTTACTCAAAATTTAATTCGCAAAAGGCTTATTAGAGCAACGGCTATTCTGTCAACCACTAGCCGATTTTGCCTAGTATCCACGATAACATTTAGAGCATGCCTGGGTTACCCTGGACGATCGGCCAGTGGTCCACAATATGGTCTTCTCTTGAACCTGCCCAATAACGCTCCGCCGTGTTTGGAGTGAAACTGTGCCAGAATCGGGGTTGTGGAAATGACATTGATGGCCGTGTGCCAATAGACCTTTCTTTGGCTATGTCAGTAGCCAAAGAAAAGTCTTTGCCGACCAGTGATAGGCTAACAGGCTATGGCTGGTCGTGAGTGCAAACCAAAAGAAAAAATTCGAAGTTAAAAAAACCCGAAATATAAAGATACCAAATAATATGTATTTCCGCTAAACACTGAATAAAACTAGGCTCACATTTTAAAAATTGATGAAGCAAAATGTAAATTTAAGACAACCATTTTCCCAACAACAGGTGAACCTTCTGCCATCTCTGGCCGCACATACAAAATGACGGGTCACTGTTTGTAAACAAAAGAACAAGGACAGAACAATGACGGTGAATCTATTACTCGAAGTCCGTGGGGAATATCTGACGTCAGCAACAAACTACACTCTCTGACAAAAGCAACAGACCACTCGTTCTCGGGAGTAAAGTTTCCACGAACAGTGTCCACTTCGTGTTACGTCGGTAATTTCTGACCCTGTTGTCTTCTGGCCGTCACAAGGGACCTCGATAATGGGCAGGTATGTCTTGCCATCTGGTGTGGGATTTGACAGACAACTTCTGTTATCGGCGGCTGTATATAATTCAGAAAGAAATCTGTAATGCATGTTAATCAGTCAAACGAGCTTTCAACGAATCCAACCTTAAACGATTATTCAGGGCTCTCTATGACAGCAATTTGCATTTAGATGTCGCCTGTACATTTTCTGTAATTTTAATTATCCTGCGCGGCATTGTTGTTAATTGCAACGGTAAGAGCTGGGAGAGGGGACCAACTGCAAACGTAGAATTTAGCTTCGATCGCTTTGCTACGTCTGCGATATTTTCTGATTTCGCGCCAAGAACAAACCGACTTTTCATCGAGACAAAGTGGAGGATTTTATTGGTTTCAAAAATATCGGTGGCGCCAAGGCGTGAAGAGCTGTCAGTAATCCAAAGCGGTCTCTCTCAGAGGGCAATTATTTCAAAATTCCCGGCTCGACCTCTGCAGGCGAAGGGGTGAAAATCCAGCATGCTCTCGTTGGAAAGTAACAAATGACGTCCATCCATCTTCGGCGGTGATTGTGTTTAGTTTTACCCCGTGCCACGCGCGGCCCCGACGCATCGGCACGTGCGGTCGAAGCCCTTAGAAACGACCCTTTGCACGCCGAGGATGGAAACATCCTCATTAGCATTTCCATATCTGAAATTGCTTTACAAAATGCCATCAGCTTTGATACTGAAGACTGGCTTAGATCAGATCTTTGAACGCTGTTTGGATCCGGCCATTTGTTACTTTCTGCAATTCAATGACAAGTGTTATCTTATACAAGACACTGTGTTCTAAACGACCAATCATATACATGTAGTCATTTGAATGTAGGTTTGTAAAACAATAGTAAAACCTTTGACAAACAACAAAATTTTAGCAGACTTTTGGATGAGTACAGTTACTTAGGGCCTACGTTTTGAAATAACTTGTACACAATGATATCTCTCAGATATTTTCAAGGTTATTTGGGGCACAGGACCTTCAACAGACCGCATCGTGTTTAATCAATGCAGGTAATTGCCCTGGTCTTGTTTCACAGCAACAGTTCTTCACCGTGTTATGTGATGATGTTATTCATAGCAACAAAGCAGTGATAAATTGTTCTGACAAGTCCACCGCTGATCATAATCGGCGAAGTATGCTTTCCAACCAGGCGTAACAGAGTAAGACCGATGGTGCCCCGTTTCGCCTCAAGGCAAGCTCAATCCGTTAAAAGGCATTTAGCTTGTTGTTTGGGCAATGTTAGACACAAACACCACAGGCAGCTCCGTGACTTCAGGCATTTTTGTCTTAAACATGATTGTACTTTGTCTTTATCGCTCAACGAGAATTCAAGCCCAGGCTTCAATAGACGTTATTCACGAGGCCGGCCATATTGAATTTAAAAGCGAGGTTAACTCTTCATTTGTTAATGATGAGAGTACAAAATGACACAGTAAAATGAAATTTCATGACCAATTTGCACCTGTCTACTCTGATGGATGATTTCAAATTCACGATTGAACACATGTACCTTGCCAGATTCCAAAAATTATTGAAAGGGAGGCTTTGAACGCAAAGAAGTATAAAACAGTCTGGTGCCATCCTACCATCCTAATCGACAACAGATTTTGGGAATAAGATCAAAATGGCCTCTAAGTTAATAGGGTTTATTATGTGACGATAAAAGTCTAGATAAGATGTCATGTACATTGTGTATCATAATGAAGAGTTTTCGTTTCATTATATTATTATACAATTCTTTGGTGAATTTCAATATTTGAACATCCTTACAGAAGCAAACACATTGCCTGTTTATCTCTCTAAGTCAGTGTAAACAACAATAATTTTGCTTAAATCTGTAAATGTTATTGCCTTAATTCAAATGTCGTTCCGCACGATAGGCTGATTATCTGTACATATTCTAGGATGCGGTTTAAAAATAAAACAGGGTGATCGATTTCCTGATGATGAGGGCTAACGCTTAATTTACTCAGCCTGTGTTGCATGAGTTAGAAAGAGATATTCATTTCTGTCGCACAAGCAAAACTTGAGTTAGCGTACTGAAATGGCCGGTGCGTGCGGCATCCAAGAGTTCCAACCCACGGCCAACCACCATGTAAAATGCATCCAATGAGAACTCAAGGTTTCAAGTCAGAGATCACATCTGCCAATCACAATTCGACAAACCAAGGCCAATTGCATAGCGTGTCCAATCGCGGCACGCCTACAGGTGAATGCTGCTTGACCTGTTATATGCTCGGAGCTGTTTTAGTAATACATTGAGCCAGTTCGGTATTCCAAAAGCGCATGCCCACAAAATGAAGTGCGTCCGAAGTCATTCGGGAACAGCAATACGCGTGCGCGAGGCCTGGCCCACGTGTTCACCCCGTCACCCCTTTCACTTAGTTTGTACGCATGCGCTTAAACTCGGCAATGTCACTGACTGTTGCTTGTTAAAATGGCGACGCCAGCCAGCAAACGACTCTACCAAAATCCATCAGCAGAGATCTTCCGCATTGTGTAAAAATTTTCTTAATTTATACCAGAGAAATATAACCAGGCATCAGATTTCATTTGGTGATGTGTTTCTTGTTAATCATAAGTGATATTTCGGAGAAAATAGAATGAAAGATGTTTTCCAAACGTAAAAATGGGTATTTTAAAATAAAAAAAAATGTTCTCCAGTTTTTCCACACATGCTGCATATCTTGGTAATTGAAAGAGTGTTTGAAAAAGAATACCATGTTTAAGCTATTGCGAATTGTCCTTCGTTAGTTTGATCAACTTTGGTTCTCTGTCGACTGATGGTCGGCCATGATTTATGTGTGCACATGTGCACGTGCATGTAATGTACATATACGTTATACTCCGTCAACGCACGTGTACATGCACTACTACGGACAATTGACTCTTGTGCAAAACATTCAATTCGCAATAACTTGAAAATATACTACCGATGTTTTTATCGGGTCTTAATACACATGGCACTTTATTTTATTTGTTTAGATAAACTGGAAAAGAGGTTTTTAAAATGGGAAAGACCATGGACACATTTGCTTTCAAATCTAACGGTGCAATTAAAAAAAAATCACTTTTCAGAATTTGTTTCCAAATTTGTGAAACTTGATTCATATAACACGGTGGTATAATGTTGTCTAATCGATGTTAAGTTATCAGGTTATCTCTGTAAACTTTATCTATTTGTATTTTGTTGAAAATAAATATTATGGTTTCCATCCGCAGAGAGAAGAGACGGAGCGGTGTCTGGCGTCGCTTACCTCGAAATCCACAGTAAAGTGATCGAGTGCGCATGCGCTAACTCACAACTAAGCGGTTCACAAAGGCGTGGGAGTGAACATACGTGGGCCTATCAGCGCGGCCATACGCCGACTGGCACGCGGTACACAAGCTTTGCTCTCGAATGATCGGTTTCGAAATACTGAGGTAGCTCCTTAAAGTTGAGAGGTCTAAGCGGCAGTGAGTATCTTTGAGACAAAATCATCTTGAACATTACCTCGGAAAAATCGATCACCACTCGATTCGAATCAGTCTGTGCCGCCGGTTCGGACTCTGCAATTTTCAGGCGACACGAAGCCCGAAGACGGCATCATCACAATTCGATTCTGTCAATCGCCGAGTTATTTCAAGCAGGTAATCTCGCGAGGGGATATGTGTTTGTAACGAGAGGCTCTTCAAAGTTTGTCCGGAGTACAAAGTAAATATTATTGGAGCGCGCAGCGTTTGGGGAACCAAAAAGTGCGAGTATAACCAGGGATCGTCACTTCAATAAAAGTACTGGTGATGGTTCGGATCGTATTTCCTGAAGCCTGCCAGATGAGGAGAGTGGTTTAAAAGCACACCCTGTTTTGATACATTCAGCCAAGGAGACTCGCAATATTGCCCACTATACCTCGACTGTACGCGGCATACGGGTCCGCCCCAATGGTGTGAGCACTCCGAGGGTGTGAGTTCTCCGAGGGTGTGAGTTCTCCGAGGGTGTGGGTTCTCCGAGGGTGTGAGTTCTCCGAGGGTGTGAGTTCTCCAGTGGTGTCAGTTCTCCGCTCGACGAAGGGTATGATGAGCCCCCATTGAAGAGTGAGCCCCCTAAAAGGCGTCAGCCCTCTCAAAAAGAGGTGACACCCTCCAAGGGCATGAGCCCCCTGCAATTAAGGGTATGAGGCTTCTCCAAGGGTGTGATTTACCCTTCAACGGTGTGAACTCCCTTCAAAGAGTTTGACCCTCCTTTCAATGGCGTGATTCCACCACTGACACACCCCTTGGGGGAGGTTAAGGCGTGGCACATCTCTTTTGCCTTTCACTGTTCACCATGCACTGGTGAAATTCTTACACATTTTTTTCTTTACTTTTCTTTTTCTTTACACTTTCAAGATTTGTGGCGAACAAATACTTTCTACTCACACATCCCTTTGAGTTTTTAAAACGTTCCCGGGACAACACATCGACTCTTTTATTCTATGGAGATTACACGTAATCATGATGGATACAGATCGCTTCCGCTGCAATTAACTATAATCAGAAACACCGCCATTGGACAAAGCATTGATCCAACAAGATATTTCCTGTTTGGCTTCCCCAAGGACTTCCCTTGTTAAGCCTCTAATTTTCGAGTGGTAAATTAAAAACAACAAACAGAATACAAATAGGCACTTCAATCTCTATGTAGACTTTGTTACGGTGCAGTGGCTCGAGCTTCTAAGCGCTTCTCAGTTTCTGCGGTGTGTTTGCTGAAAAAAATGACACGGTGAGCTGTAGCCACAGAGGTCTTGCGGATCCCCTACGAAATGTGCTCGCTTATGGCAGAGTAACAGGAGTGCCACTCGTCAAGTGAAAATACCACTAGCACTTGCAAAAGAGCGGTTCGTGCTTCGGACGAATTATAAAAGTTAAGTGAATTTGACGTCACGAAAGATTAACTGCAACCAAAAAAAAAAAATCGCTCGAATTGAAATGTATGCAACTTTTACGAATTCGTAGTGGGAATATTTGACCTGATGTCACAAATTGGTGTTTATGTTCGCTAAGTATGAACCTGACTTATGGGAGGAAAAAGCCCGCATCGAGTATCCGCAGTGCAAATTTCGACGTCACCGATTTTTGCCGTCATTGCGAAAAGTACGCTAGATCATGTCCGAATCTAGCGCATCCGCAGGACGGGTGTGTACAGTCACGTCATCAACCAGCTTCGGTCCTCGCACGCACCAGCCAAGTGGTTTTTCTCGACTGCATGACGCGAGCCTTTAAGGAATCTGCCGATCCCTTGGAATTCACGTGTCCTGTATTGCGGTTGCGGTCGACCGCTGCGTCGGTCGAATATAATCATTTGGGCATGAAACGGGTAAACGAGACTTTCGTTTGACATTCCACAGGGCCGCCAGGCATTTAAAAAATGACGGTACTGTCGACGCAAACCGGACCTCAGTTGGGCCAACATGTCCTCGCCCACATCATCGTCGAGAAAAAACGAGCAACGTTCCCGCCCCCTTGTCCCAAATCTCCGAGCAATTAACCCAAATTGAATTCTCTCTCTCTCTTTTGAGGTTTTCCAACAGGAAAACATTTCTGAATCCAAATTTCTAGGGCAACGCAGGATGTTTAAGCGAAGCCAGATACTGAGGACAAAGCCAGAAATAAAAAAAAATGCTTTAAAAGGGGGACAGATATACGGTAAAGAAACAAAAAAACAGAAACAACTGTGGATCTAAAAGTGAATCTCAAGTTTTATTAAATTTTAGACTGAAGGCTTTGGCATTAGTGCAATATACATTAGTATAAAAACATTTATGAAGTACAATTTGCAAAGACGGTTTCGGAATGGTTTTGGTGATAAAATATATAAGTTCTGATTTTGTTTTTGGCTCAAGCACCACTCTACATAATTTGTTTCAAGTAACTATTGATCTCATACAAGCAATTAGACAAACATGGTAAGTACTACATCATAATATGTTAACATTCCAATCTACATAGACGGTGATGGAACTGGACCTTTGATACATTGAAAAAAACATGAGCATCGATGCAGGAGTGGATTCAGTGAGAGATTCTTTGCAGTTTTCCACTCTCGATCTGGTGATCAATATATACTCCTGAATCTGCACCCGATCCGACTACCCACCGCTACTTATAAGTGAGGCCTGTGCAGCTAACCATGCTCTGTGGTGCTAATATATAATCGTATGATGCAATACAGTAGGCCAACTTATAAGCCAGGCTTGTTGTAGCCTTCTGCTTGCAAGTTTTCGTGACGCTGACTAGCCTCACTTATATTGTTTGCCAACTGTATTGCATCATGCGAAAATATAGTAGTCTCAAAATACGGAGGGCCCGACGCTTCGATCCTTGCAGAATCTTTCTCGAAGGCGAAATGACAAGTGGACAGGACAAATCAGGAGAATCAACCAAGCATGGATGAATGCAAGAGGACAAAAGGTAAAGTCAGGAAAGCTGCAGGCTGGATAAAGAGGCAAAGGCTACAGGGGACTGCATGAAAGGCATGGTTGAAGAACAAAGGAATGTAAGGTGGGCAGAGATCGCAGGAAAAAAATACAATGGAGGGAAATGGCCCGCCCCGGGAGGGGGGGGTATAATCTGCAGACAAAAGAGAGGGCAAGAAAAGAGCTTTAATTAAAAAATACATATCAGCATCACAGTTCTTGCAGGCTATTTTGCTGTGCAGGGCCGTTTCCCAATACTCGACTTGGGCTCCGTCTTAAGGCTTCAACTGTTTTTTTTTTACTTCCTGACGTTGAGGTTGTAAGCGCAATGGTAAGTCTGATAGTGCCACAAAACATCAAGTAAGGTGCAAAAGAGCCAAACATTACCGTACTTCAATTTCAGTTAAACGCTTCAGGCCCACAATCGGGGATTGGTTTCCTACACGAAGTCTGAGACGGAGACGAAGTTGAGTATTGTGAAACGGCCCAGGCCTCACTTAAAAGTATGGCGGTGGGTAGTCGGATCGGGTGCACCCTGCGGTTAACTGCTTTTGATCCGTCCGCAGTGCCCCCCCTCCCCTGCGTACACGGAATCGCCCGACAGGAACGACAGCGAGGCTGCACTGGCACATGAATGCTCTCTCGCATCGTTACTATGCTGAGCACTTACGCAAGACTGCATTCCGCGTACGAGTACACGCAGGCCCCTTTTAAAACCAAGAGTGCCTGCAATGGCGGAAGCGGACAGGGTGATTCTAGGCGGTGCAAAGGGTAGAAAAATACTCGAGGAGGAAGGAATTGCAATGATCTCAGGTACTCTACGGAATGTATACAAAAGGCGAACCGTGACTGTTCAATCAAATTAAACTTTGTCACTGCAAAAAATAGGCCTACGTGCAGTGAAGCTTCAGTCAACCTACGAGAGGGCCTTTTTTCCACTGACACGTTTTTTTTTAGTGTGCTTTGTCCGCGAAGGCAATTAGAAAGTCCCCGCCGATAATATACAGCCGTAAAAAAAAACCTGCAAATGCATACAGATATGCAAATGACAAAAAAGCTTGCACATCATAATTACTTTTTGATTTAGCAAAAAATACAGCTTGCAAAAGTGAAAACCCAACAAAACAATAAATATTATGCAAAATTTACCATAAAAACGGTATACATGACAGCGTCAATCCAAACGCACGTAGAACAAATTAAAGGCGCACAGAGAGATGGCAGCAATCGATAACATATAAACATGTACCGGAATTTTTGTCTTATACGATGAGACACAAAGTAAAAAAAGCTTGAGACATTTCGTGAATGTGAACAAATGACCCAAACACACAGACTTTGTAGATGATACAGATTTTCTAAAATGGAGTCGACCTAGTCAAAAGCAACTAGTCAATTTAGTTGAAGAAAAAAAAACGCTCTCCAGACGCACAAAAAGTGAAAACAAAAATCAGCACAAAACAGGAACTGCGCTAGCCTTATTACCTTTCAAACACGTGTACTACAAAGAAAAACATCAAACACAGTAAATCGGTGACTAAATACATGTACATGTATAAATGCCCATAAACAGAGTGAGACTGTGTTCGAATTACTTGACTGCGGCTAGACATAACGCATGATTCTATTGAAGTCGCTGGCAAGAGGCTTCATGCATTTCCCACAGGCTCACGTATCATTTCCAGCCGTAGCCAAGTAATGTGGACGTAGCCTTTTCCTACATATAAACAGACAACGCACGGCACATGAAATGAAAAAGAAATGGGCAAATTTGTACGATAAATACGTTCCCGGATATATATCTTTTGTCCATAAATTTCGTCTACCGCCCTCAAGCCATTCGGTCCAGCATTCAAATCACAGTTTTTAAATGCTAGCCAACGTGGCCAATAAATATATATCTATGAACATATACATATCTTAAGGCCAGAACACACAGCACAAACGCAAATCTTTCATCAAATCTGGTTCATGGAATTAGACAACTGGCAAGAATTCAAGATTCTTTTCGAACAATTAAAGATTCATTTTGAATAATCGATAAAAATCAGTTTTATAAATTTATATTTAAAAAGTAAGGTAATGGAGTTGTCAAACAAGGAAAAAGCACACCACTCTGCTGTACAAAGAATAAATACACTGTATAAATGTCAACCATTTGGCAAGTCTTTAGGACGTCCAGCACTGTGTAGGAACTGGTAAAAATCAATTAAAACTCTTAGATTCAACAAATATTTGAAATAGTACGAAATCTACACTTTTAGCAAAGGCAGTGAGTCAGCCTTTCACACGTGGGGGACGGTGTGGGGGGAAAGCCACAATCGAGGTGGTAATTTATGAGATGAAGTTGACGGAAAATCAAAAGTGTTCCTTAAGATGGTACTTCCCTAGCAGTCCTGAGGTCTCAAATGTGGTTAGGCACACACACGATGTCGGTGCATGATGCATGTACAAGACAATGAAACAAAAAAAGTCTTTCAGATTCGGTATTACACCCATGCATTTTTTTAACCAATCAGCGTTGAGTAATAGCCCAGGCAGACTCCCTGGCTGCACTACATTATGAAAGATGTCATGAAGTCTGGCACCCAAACCGGGCTATGGTGGCAATTTCATCCTGTTTTGGACAACTTGCTGCAAGACCGCAAAGCAGACTGAAGACCTGGGCTACCTTTCATTGGGCTGCTACGAAGTAATTGTTGTTTGGAAAATTTGTCTGCTTAGCACAAACTGACCGAGAACCTATTGCAGGCAATGCACATTTTATAGCACTGTGGCTGGTAACCTGCTTTAACTTAGCAGGCAGTTATGAGCTATCCCAACTTCAATGCTTAGCAGCCAGATGGCTTCTGTGATTTAATTGGCTGCTCTACGCAGTGGCCATTGTTCCATATGCAAAATTTGATTGGAGGGGCACCCAAGCAAGGTTGGGCGCAGAGGACAGAATGATTCCATCTAGTGATGGAAAGACGACTAGCCTGGACCAGCTCCACAAGAAGGAAGCAGGGTCCTAGACTATCTCAGTCTGAGGTTGGCCAACTGCGGCCAGCACTTGCTCCAAGTCTCTCCTCTGTTCCGCCAGCTGCTTCTGCATGGCGTCATTCTGCTGTCTCAGCACCTTCAGTTCCTCCTCCCGGCTGGCGCGAGGTGTTGATGAGGTCCTGGCTTCCGCCCTGTCCCCTCCAACGGGGTTAGTATTCTCGTCCCTGTGCTTGTGCCTTCTGGAGCTGTGCCTCTGCCCATCAGACAGACTCTCCCTGTAGAGCCCGTAGCGCCCCCTGGAGTCGATTCCCCTGGGTGACAGGTGTGCGTACAGGGATGGGCTGGTGTGGTACACCGGCTGAACGGTGTACCTCGGAAGTTCTGAAGACCCTCTCAGGCTGCTGTAGGGGAATGCTTGGGGGGCCGGGGCGTGTCCTTGGGGGGTTGGTAATGAATGCCCATAACCATGCCTCAGAGGAGGGGGATTCCTGAAAGACAGCCGGTCTGTGGAACCAGGCAGTGCGCTAAAGGGGTTAGCGGTAGCCGGGAGGCCAGTACTAGTTAAGTAGTCATGCGAGGAAAAGCCGGAAGTTGTCGGCCGTGAACCCAAGTCTTCGGGCTGTGAGTATGCGTCCTGGTTCGGTCCATCCACCCCCGGCTGGTAGGCAGGGATGGGCGGGCCCGGGGAGACAGGATACTGGAGGGACGACATCTTGAGACTGAAGGCATCATCCAGCATGCGGGAGAGGCGGTTCCGCTCCATCGCCCAGCGCGTCTTGATCTCCAGGTCTCGCTGCTGCTGCTGTTGTTGCTCTAGCAGAAGCTCCTCTGGGGTCAGCTGCAGTGTGGGGCATACGTGCAAAGCTGGGGTCAAGTACATGTACCACACAAGCACCTGAGGTAATCGGTGTGGTATTTTGTGACGGCATTTGAATGCACAAAATTAGCATGGGGACAAAAGCGGGAAAGGGGAATTTGAATGAAGAAATGATGAAGAGTCTCTTAGTTCAGAATGGGAAGAATCAGGATGGAAAAGAGCTGAGACAGAAAGTAAAGAAGCACAGAAACGAGACTAAGACTGAGGCTGAGACCCTGACCCAGACCAAGACAGACCGAGACTGAGACCAAGCCAACAATAGCAAGCACTACCAGAGCCTGACCTTATGGTACTGAGTTGGATCGGTTGGACGGTACCCATATTTCTGGTTGTCTACTGGGGGCTGGCTACCGAGCAACATGGCCATCTCCGCTCTCACGTCCTGTGCCGTGCGACCCAGGTTGCCGCTTGTGGTGTCAAAGGTCGTACCGGCCTTCACGGCATTCAAGGATAAAATCCAAGCAGTAATAAAAAAACGAAAAGAGATTTGTCAGTTGAGGGGTCAAACCTGAAGCACACCGATCATGGAACAATTTAATCAGGGTTCCCTCAGAAATCGGAAAACCAAATTCCATGACCTTTCCAGGACTAAAATATGACATTGTCCGTGAAATTTAAAACTAGAAAAGCTATTTGGTTTTACGAACCAGAGGACTGCCATAACCACCACTGCACACTCATAAGAATCACCTGTAAATTTACCATTATTCCGTTATCACATCAAACGTGGCCAATAAAATGAACCCTTGTATGATCGCGATTTCCATGACTTTTCCATGCCTTTTTTCCTTCTTACAACATGATTCCACGACTCCATGGTTTTTCCCAATATTCCATGACTTTCCAGGGCAACTTTTTTCCTCCACGATTTTCCATAAGCGTGGAAACCCTGTTAATACTCTAAAATTTAATGAATTGCTCCCCTCAAGACAAAATTTGGATCAAGAACTGAAGGCTTCTGGATTTGAGGTGAGTTTAAAGACCAACCAAAGGCCAATCAAATAAGCTAAGTGTATAATCACAAAATTCCTTTTTCTTCCATTTCTCCAAACTTCCTCCCAGAGAGCTGCAGTGGTCATGCTACAGCACCGAGACATTCAGCTGCATTTCAAAAGCCCAACTGGAAATCCAATCCCACCGGAAAGCACTATCATCAATCACACAGCTCACAATATCACTTCATTCAGCCCGTGCTATGACACTCTATACGATGGCACGCCGACATTTTTTTGCCACTGATGGCATTTTTGTTTTCATGGAACATATGGAACAGATGGAACATACGACAAATAAGAATGTTTACCAGGAATGTCCACATACATGGAGAACAATATGCACGAGCCTCAGTAGCTGACGAATAAATTTGCCGAATGTGTTTGAACGTTTAAGACATGATATGCGACGATATTCGATTATACATGGCTTTGCACCCTGGGGAATACTGTTTAACTCTTTTAAGATCTGATGACAAAAGTTATCGAAAGAAATTGTTACCTACTCCTCTTTATTATTTTGCTTATGGCTTAATTACTAGTTGTTTACTCTTTTGTATTTTAATCTAAACCTTTCAATTTCCATTAGCTTATAGTTTACACTTTTTGGTATTTTCAGCAAAACCCTCCAACTTCCATCTCCACTTCCGACTTCCACCTCAACTTCTGAATTCCATCTCAAGTTCCGGACTCCATCTTCTAAACTCCATCTTCCAAATTCCAACTTCTGTTTCAACTACTTCAATTCTACCCCATCTTGAACTACAACAGTTATTCAATAACCCAGGAAGTGTGTGTGTACAAAGGGAATAACTTACTGGCATTAGTCTATAGCAAGAGTCAGCTATATTAGTTTTGTACGCTGACAAAAACAAATCACCACAATGAAATAAAATAAAACTGAATTACATTTAAGATATTCACTTTTGTACGGTATTACTCTTAATGTTTAATGTTTATATTAATCAATTGTCATTTGGTTTTTATTTACACGTTTGTGATTCAGCGGAGAATTCGAGCCACCCTTTCCTCGAAACATTCATCCCTTCAGCCGTCCAGATTTTTAACGTGCAGTGTGGACGATGACTGATGTACATGTAAATGTAAGTTTTATTGTATCTTTTACGAGCAATTGTATTGCTTTTTTTTATGTGTGTGATATTGCTCTTGGATTTATTCATGCCATTTGTGTTTTTCAGTTTGTTTCTGCATTCAGTTGGGGACCCTGAACAATAGAGGACAATAAGGTCCCCGATTGACAGAGGGTCCCCGATTGACAGAGGGTCCCCGATTGACAACTGTGTACAAAACATATGGGTGGTCTTCTACAAAAGTTCAAGTACAAACAAAAGAGGAACAATAGGGGGTCCCCAGTTGCAGGCAAATACACACTTGTCTGTGTTTTCAGGTGTGATTTTTGTCAGAAATATTTAAATAATTTTTTTTATCAATGGTGTGATTTTTAATTATGATATTTATCTCACAAAATAGCCAAATGGAATTTTCCATCAGGGATAATAAAGTTGAATTGAATTGAATTGTAAAGCAGTTTGAGATCTTTAATGTACGACGCTAAATCAATAAATTATTATTATTTGCCCTATTGAAAAATTACCATGCCATTGTCCTCTTACTAAATTCATATTATTATTAAATATTATAGATAATTGAAATTATACAAGTGTAGTTTACACAGCTAGAGTTTGGCAACCCTCTAGGAACAGTCCATCGCCGAGTGGCACTACCAACAGACGCGCTAATAATCCCTCCCTCCATCTCTCGTCAACCGAATTTACTGTTGTAGGGCTCTAACCAAGAGCCATGCAATGCACCTACACAGAGTTACTGGATTACAGTTGGCTTTTTGCCAGACTTGAGCCGAATAAGAAAGGGGCATTTTTCCCCCCTTATTTTTTTTATACTGTGTTTCGGGAGAATGTGGGTAATCCACTTGCGAGGATTGGTACAACTCGGCATTTTCAAAAATTATCCAGTTTCAACATGCTGGCACATTTGCTCTGATCCAACTACTCACAAGCACTGAATTTGCTCCCAAAAATCCCTTTGGGAACCAAAAATTTGCACTGCAGCTAGCGTAGCTTCGGTAATTCAATTGCAATTCCTGGAACGATATCCATTTCCTCTTGGCTAGTTGTCAATTACTCCGCGGAAGTGTTCATGGGCTTTATGGATCTATTCGAGGGGCTCTCAGACCAATTTCTGACTGCAAGTTGTCTCGGTTTTGGAGGGAGGGGCTATACAAGATGGTCATTCAATCTCAACTTTTAAAACAGCCATTTGGCAAAAGCTGCAAACAGCATCGTTGTCAGAAACCAGGGAAATAGTTATATGTTAATTTCCATTTTATATCGTCCAGACTTTGCAGTTTGTAAAATAGAGGAGATAACAAGGTAAAAATGTGCTTAGCAGGGAGAGACGTATTTGAAGCAAAGTGAATTAAGACACCAACGAGGGGGCCAAACGCTGAAGCTCCCAAAAAACTTAATTTTTGTTATCAAGGTAATGGCTTGCATTTTCTACGAGTAATTTTGACTCTCTGATTGAAATGAACAATGAAGCAATTACAGAAACGAAGCATTAAGAGAATGGTGAGAAAAGTCATTTGAAAAATCGATTCTTATATTTCTTTCAATGAACAAGCAATCATCTAATTGTCGGGGAGAAAAATCCTGAGGCCAGGCAAAATATTCTCAAGCAGGTAGCTTTTTACCTCTTTTACCTCAAGCTATTAGAAGCAAAAAAAGGCGATGATTTTAATCACCGAACAAGTCTTTAACATCAAATCAACGACCCCGGGCTTTCAAGGCAAGCTTTTCTTTTTGTTCTACCTTCCATCACAAGAAATAATTCCCCCACCCCCCCACGGGATAGGCTAGAGATCGAGTTACAAATCCGATAACAACCTTCCTGAAGAGCTGATGGAGAGATCAAAAACACAAGCGACACTTACCGATGTCTGCAAAGGCTGAGCACCAGACGAGGCAATGGTGTCTTCCACAGGTGCAACGTCAACTTTGTGCTTGGAGACCTTTCTCTTCTTAGATTTCTTCTTCTGGAATATGAAACCAAACAAAAAGAGAAAAACAACCCAATAATCAATGTCTTCATAACAGCCAGTTATTTATCAGTTGATATGCCAGCTTGTGTTTTTCTCGAAGTATTTTTCCTCCAAACGCTTGCTGCTTTTGTTTCCTACGAAATGACTGCATGGTTGATTCAGCAACTTCTGTTTCTGTGGCACCACAAATTCTTCCCCAAACGCATTTTATCAAAAACTGTGCCACTCGGCTTGGCATCAATGCTTATTCTGCACGAGACATAAAATGATCAATTTGATTGGGAACCTGTCACATCTGCCAGCAGTCCAATGTCGACCTTCCATGTAATACACAAAAGCCTATCTGCTGAGCACAGGACACTTCAACTGACCATGCCAAATGACCACATCCATAGGTGTGGACCCGTCCAATCAAACTAGCCATGCCTTGTATTAATGTTGGGACTTGACTCTGCAAACCTATGATAGGTGTGGCTTGCGTGAGGGTCTTTGTTGATGGACCTATTACACGTGGCTTAGATGACATCATCAGCACTGTTGCCACGACAACATGCACTGAATGCCCCTGGCAGTGCTTCAGGCCCCCTGGACCAAGTCCGTCATGATCAACATTTGGTCCCCTCTGGCCTCCTGGATCGTGTCCATCAAAATCCCCCCATAAGAGATAACGGATTCTGATGAATTTGGGATGGTTCGGATAATAATAACCAGACACTACACAGTCAAGCTACACTCTTTGCTGTCAGTTCAACCAATTCCTCGCTACTTTAAACATGGCAGGAAAGAAAAAAAAACCTGCTTTTAAACATCTCCCTTATAAAACTTTTCAAGGAAAACCTGCGACGTTCACCTAAGGCAATGCTTGATACAGTCAATTTAAGCGGCACCACAGGACCCTTTATTCCTGTGGGCCACCTGCAATATACAATTCCCAGTTTCAACCTGACATTGTGGAGAGACATGCACGGGGGAAATCCTAAGGTAATGACGTCCTGCTTCGAGATGGTGATTAATTAATGCCTCGGGAGACAACTGACACTACAACTGCACTGTGCCGTCTCCTGACAACTGACATTTAATTTCACACTTAATTGAGGGAGTTTGCGAGAAAAAACAAAGAAAATTCACGCCAACGAAGATGACAGAATAAATAGCGATCACAGCGAGCAGTCAGCAACTTGAAAACAGGTGAACAAAACTTTAAAAACTAACAAAGAGACGATAAATACGGAGCTAAATTTTATATGACGGATTGATCTTAAGAGTCAAACACAGATGCCTGTCTTGATCTGATAGAGCTATAAAATTGCCGATCTCCATTTTGACCGGCACCTGGCATGGAATAACTACAAACAACCTGCACTCACTCAGTGGTCCCCTGATAAAAGGCAGAGCAGACTGTCTGAAACATTGAGTACCCTCTGGTTCCTTCCAGAACCACACATCCTCAAAAAGAGATATGGTGCTACCAAAAACCTTTTTACCGAACCTTGCCGCAGAGAGATAGGTCTTAGTAAAGTGGCTAGCCCGTGGACACGACACATTACCATCAGCTGCATTCGAGCCCCTGACTCCATGATCGCAAGTCACACGTCCCTACAATTCCCTATGTCACATTCCACTCACAGAAATTCTCAAGTGTGAATTTACCACACACAACTGGAAAGAGAAACGTTAAGAAATCCATCCATGGGGAGCACTGCACTCAGACCTTTTAATGAGACCGAGGGATCTTTCTCTTGAGTCAGTTGCGGCAGCGCAAGCCACTTTGATGTCTTGTGGTATTCTGGTATTTTGACTGAGCATTACCTAAAGGATTCGTAACTGCAGAAAGGACGCGCGCCCTCTCGATTGCAGAGGAAAAGTGAAGTGGGCTGCAACTTTCACGGCAAATATCACTGGCAGAAGACTGGCGCAGCTTTTTAACGATCTATCTTCTGTGACCTCATGAGACATTTCCCCTACAGGAGGGTCACTTTTATAATGGAGGATACCTACTGGATGGGAAAACAAGAACAAACCCTTAATGGTGCGTGGATCTTTCAAGGATGTAGTGCTGTTGGCAAGCTCTTTTCTGAGTCAGCAAAAAAGCAAGTCCCTCCTAAGCCATTGCCAGACCCAGAAAAGGAGATTACTATCAGAGGTTTTATTGCCAGAGTAAAGCTACCTCAAAGGGCTAGAAACCTTATGAAACAGGACTGTCCCAGTAATGAATAGAGCTTCTTAAACAGCAAGAGGTGTAAACATGGCTGGCAATTTTATTTTGCTCGCCGAACCAAAACAATACTCTCAATAAAAAGGAACACCTTTACACCTTGTAAACAATGGGCAGTTAGTGTGTTTTCTGGAGAGAGTGCTCATTAATAATCTAAGGAGGACGTAAACGAGTTTGAACTTGTCAAGAGCAGATTTTGAAACAAGTGAAAAATTCCATGAACTACCCCAGAAAGCAGTCTTTTTCTACATGCAGTGAAAAGTTTGACATTTGGAAAAGGCAACCTTTTTCTTGCTGGCAGCTGGTGGCAAGAAGCATGTTCTTACAAGTCTGTGCCTTGCACGAAATGTTATCCATTGATCATTAAGATTCTCGTGTTTGGGGAAGAAAAAAAATCAATGTCCCCGAGAGACGGAGAGAGGAAATGACTCTGTGTAAACATGCCAATTACCTGCGTTCCTGACCAATACCGAGAACACTGCAACACCCCCTGCCTTTTCCCCGCCCCCCCCAACTTCCCTTTGGTGTGATTTTTTTCTACCGATCGAAAATCAAACTCAAGACAGAAAAACAAGTCATAACACACCATTTTGGCTAGTTGCCAAAGTTTTCTTTTGTGCTCTTTGATGTGACCAGCATGTTTAGTACTTTTATTTGGACATTCTCAACACTGATCGGGTATTAAGGCTGTCTCCCTCTGTTCAGATTAATACCTTATTTGGTATATCCGTCGACGGCAAGTTGTCCAATTTCCAACGATCGCTCCGGGACTTCTTGATGCTCCTTTGGCAAAATGAAACACAGAGTCACTCACTTTGTGATCCTGTTTCAGGAAAATGTACTTTCCGTATGGAAGCAGAAAATACACATGGGATATCATAGTGCGACAGAGTCTCGTCAAAAATGTCAAAGTTCTACGTGAGCACAAGGTTTCCCCGAGATCGCCCGCCAAAGCAGTAGGCGTGTGTTTGGCAAACAGCCATACCTCATGCATACAGCCAATCGGCACTGTGGATTTTAACTGACTCAGCTTGTCTCGGCCCTACTGAGTCTGTCAACTCCTCTGTGCTGTGAGACCCAATTAATGAAAGTTACAGTCTGACCAGATGCAGAAGCCATTGCTGTTGCATTCATTTGTTAAATGCCTTTTTGGCCTATAAAGGCTTTGCGTGGTAGCCATCTTGCAGGGCAGTTCGTTTGTTCCACAGGGAAACCTCCTTTGTGCATACCCTGTGGTACAAAAGAACTGGCCTGCAAGATGGCAGCCATGCAAACCCTCTATAGGGCACTGTGACTTGCTGAACTGCATATGTACGGCAGGTTTAGGAATGGGTGCAACACATGCCTCAGTGAAGTGCTGTGGCTTTGTGGTTATTGGAGCGTTGGATTTGTAGTCAGCAAGGAAAGCCGCAGGTTGTGCGTTCAAATCCAGCCTAGGGTCATGGGGCATGTGCCCTTGGGCAAAGCACTTTGCCACTCATTGCTTCTCCCCACCTAGGGGTAATTGGGTTACTCTGGGTGTTTGTCCCGAAATGGCTGCATCGAGCTGTACACTCCCCAGGATGCTGAGATGGTATTTAGAAAGTGTCATAGGCCCAATGAGCAGGGGTAATAACAACGGGGAAGGCACCCTCCGCAATTTCTGGGAGGATAGGATGCCCATTGTAAATGTCTCTATGATAATTTATTATCTATCATGCATGGAGTCTCCCCAACTCCGCTCAAGTTACCTTGACGTGGGATTAGCGTCTCCGTGGTCAGCGACTTGTTCGAGGTCTTTCTTCTTCTGACAAAAAAATAACCAACAAAAAAAAAAGCCTAATCCGGTGGAGCTTTGGGTATTATTAAATTCTGTTCTCCACTAACATGCTCGGTAAGAAACGCCTAACCATAACCCCTCAGGGTGTATGTAGAAATCATATTGGAATTGGGGAATTGAGGACTGTGAGGGGGAATCGGTGCTTTCCAAGACCTTTTAGGATAAGACTTTCACAGGCTTACATGGTCTAGGACTAGAACGGCATCAGTCTCACTAGGTTTTTTTGTTATGTTCATTTTAATAAGTCAGGCTCTCATGCCTGCTGCTGCTTTAGCCGACTTTCTCGGAAAAATTGGCACTGCATGAAAGAGGCAGCTCTTATACACTCGTGCACAGATAAAGTCTGTGATATGCAAGGGTGACAACTACTGGTGCAAGGGGAAAAAAAGTTGGGAAACAGTTAATAACATTTGACAACGTGAAACATTATTTGAAACCACTTCAAAACGGCCCTTGTGTGGCAAAATAAAGCAAAATCAAATTTAAACATCGATCAACTGCCTTTTTTTGTAAACAGTTGTTTTGTTCTGCAAATTAATGGGATTAGAGGGGGTTACGTTATTTAATAATTTTTTTTTACCTTCCTTTCAGGTTTCAAGGTAAATATCTGGCTAGTTTCAAATTACGATGCAACCTGAAAAAGTTGACATTTCAAGCTTTACCACAAAACAATGCGCTGCGACAGTGTGCGGGAGATAGCCAGGAGGAGGGTGGATTCCATCTCCCACTCCACCTTGTTTGGGGTCTAAACTGACACCCACTCTGCCTCGTTCGGGTATAAACTGACACCCACTCTGCCTCGTTCCGGGTATAAACTGACACCCACTCTGCCTCGTTCGGGTATAAACTGACACCCGCTCTGCCTCGTTTGGGGTATAAACTGACACCCGCTCTGCCTCATTCGGGTTTAAACTGCCACCCACTCTGCCTCGTTCGGAGTATAAACTGACACCTACCCCACCTCGTTTGGGTATAAACTGACACCTTTGTTGCAGTCACCTTTTTGTCACCGTCTTGCCTCTCGTGCAGCTCTCTGGTCAGCTTCTCTTGCAGCTTCTTGTCCTTCCTCAATGACCGTCTCTTCTCCGGTGGCCTTTGCTTCCTCCTCTCATAGTCAGAGCTCAGCTGGTACGGGGTGCCCCTCTCGAGGTCTCCGTACCATGTCTGAAAAACAAAACAAAATGTTTTCACATTGCTCTTCAAAACTGATCAACCTTTGTGTGCATTTATCCGTATATAGAATCAATGCAAACATAGTGTGCTCATTGTTGATGCTATTCAGGTCAAAGCAAATGTTATGCTGCCCTCTTGTGCTCATTTTTGGAGTCAAAGTGAATGTAAATTACAAGAGCTTTTCTCGTGCTTCAGCACGGAGTCCATGCTGACATTAAAGCGTCCCCTTTTGTTCATTAACAAACATCGTGGCACCCTTAATTTGGGATTTTTTTTTTACCCTGCCCGATGTGTATTTTAACACTGTAGCCCCCCGAGGCTTGTGAAAAAAACAACCCTTGGAGGTCGAACCCACGACCTCCTGCTTACTAGTGCAGACGTCTTAACCACTCGACCACCCAGCTTGTCAGTGTCACGGCACCCTCTTCTGTCAACGCATGGACCCAATGCAATCGAGCAGTCTCTGAAATCAGCATGATTGGACGTTACCTGCGGGATGATGAGGGCCGCCGGGTCCCGCTCCCTTTCACTATCGCTGCCGTACTCGGCTACCAGCGGATGGGGCTTCAGCGGAGGCAGTTGGGCGTGGGCGTCCGGATAGACGGAGTTCCGGAACCGGACTGGGGGCGGCTTGGGCAGCGGCCTGCCACCCCCTGCGGCAGGTGGGGCTTGCACATGACTGAAGAGGGGCTCCTCCTACAATACAAAAAATACAAGCACTCCCAAGACTATCGCATTTTGTAATGCCTTTTCACTTGCACTGGTTAGCCAAAAGTTGACAAAGAAGCCGACCTTATTTCAATATCCTAGTGTGCGTCAATAAGAGCTACGTCAATAATGAAGTATGTGTACTGTGTATTGAGCCAATCAGATGATGAGGAAGGTGCATAGCAACCAATGGGATTTCAGATGTTTTTAATCTACTGTTTACTGCATTCCGACCTGTTCGGACATGGAGCCATCCGAGGCGTCACTCTGTCCGTCTTCTTTCTTGGCATCTTGTCTTTTGGTTGGTGCTTGCCTCTGCGCAGCGGATTCCTTCCTGTGGACATTACAGATTGCGAGTCACTTCAATAAATACCCAGTTCGGAAAAAAAAAAACCGAAACAGCTGCGGATATGTGCAAAGAATGCTTTTCAATGTCGCTGCTGTGTCTTGATGCATAATTAACTCCGAGGCTGAGTCAGCAGGTTCGGGCTGTGGCTGAAAACAACACCTGTATGCGTTGACGGTGAGCCGCTGGCTAGCGGCTCCAGCCACTTCCCACAGAAAAGTGCCTTACGGCGAGCCGCATCCACTTGATTTGGACGTACACATCTCCACTATGGGTCGGATCAATGCATGCTTGAGCATGATACACAAGTGGACCAATATAACCGAGAAACAATACTCATACTCATTCGATACTTTGGTCTAATTGTTAACCGAGCCAAACAAGGGCACGTTTTTCTCAAGTGTTACCGCAAGACTACACTAACTCAGTATGCTTAAATCTTCTGTGCACATACATTTGAAAAGGTTTTGTGCGCATGTATTTGAAAATTTGTTTTTATGCTGTGAAAGCCATTTGTTTTGTGTTCATCACTGGGAAAGCCTGAGGGACAATCCTCTACCAACCACTGGTTGATTTTTCATGGTACCCAGGATGTGTTTTGTACACAGTTTACCAGGGAGAAAAACTGCCCAGTTGTCAGCCAACAAATGGTTGTTGCTCAGACTTTCCAACTGGCGCCAAGAAAAGTGCCCTCGGTTGGCTGCCTTCAGTCAGCCACACAGCACCCCAACAGTTTTGGCACACACAGGATAACCTGAATGCAGACAGTAGACTTACTGGACGGCTCCGTTTTCCCTTTGTCGGTCAGGCAGGGTACCGTTGGCCCGATTCTTGACTGGCAGCCGTTTGTCCAGCGAGGTCTCCTCCACGACCACCTCCCCTCTTGCTATGTCCACCCGTAGCCGGCCGAACTCTGTCGACATGCCGGTGGCTTTCTCCATGGTGGTCTGCAAGAGCAAAGGTCAGGATACCAATTCAGTCAATTAGGTAACACAAATTTATTTCTTTATATCTGATCATCCAACAGCGCATTTAGCGCCAATTACGGGATGATAATGAGTGAAGAAGACAATGAAGAAATGTTCAGTTTTAAATGTGGGAGGAAAACCGCGGATAAATGTTTGAGGGTCAAACCCACGGACTCAGGTAGGGACTGACAAGCTAATCCACACGTGGACCGAGCCGGATTCGAACCCAGGTCCCCAGAGGTGGAAGGCGAGGAAAGAAACACTTTGCCAACCTGACTCCCAAGGTCGGACAGGCAAAAACCTCAAAGCTATGCCATTAGATTCCAGCCAGGAGCCATTTTTCAGATGGTAGCATTCAAGCAACCACGGTGCTGTTTAAATGGAAACCCTGTTGCTGTAAAAGTCTCACAAACAATAACTGCCTTATCCTTGGTTGATAACCAGCAGTGTGGGGACAAGAGTGTGCCTATAAACCTGATCAGCATGGCAAAATGGGTGGGATTTGAACCAGGTTCCCAGATAAAGAAGACAAGGGAAGTATCCATGCTCAAACTGTTGATGTCGTTACTTTCTGAAAGCAATATACCGGTACTTCTTTATAAGACACTAAACATGCTCCTTTTCTGTGATCAACTCCTACATTACTGTGCTATCGACGCAGAGGAGTCAGATGACAAGTCAAATATGCATATCAAAAGACAAGTCAGATCCCAAGTCAAATGACATGTCGAACGAGTGTCAAATATGTCAAACCACTAGTCAACATGGTCAAACTACAAAAACCTACCAAATCACATTGTCCAATGGCAAGTCAAAACACATGTCAAATCAGAAAGTCAAATCACAAGTACTGTCGTGTGAACAAAGGTGCCCCTGTGCAACAGCTTACTGGTAAAACTTGAGAATTGAGACTGCATGACTTGTAGAAAACAGTTACCGGCCAAAAATTCATGTCCTGTACTTACTGTCCCTGACTGGTTCCCTGCTGGTTTTGCTTAGCACAGCCATTTGTTAAAACACCTCAGCAAAATGAGGCCCGGATCCTAACCCCACACCTCGAGCAACTCACCATTTCTATGACTTTGGTCTTCGCTGCCTTACGTTGGCAGAGGCGGATCCAGTAGATGATGAAGATGGCCAAAGCGATGAGGAGGATTCCGCCCAGAACAGAGATCAAAATAATCCAGAGGGTGTAATCTGGCCCCGTCGAAAAGAGCAACACACCAGGCTCTAGTACCTGCAACATTAGCATTCTTATTACACTACATACATATTCATGACCATATACACCTCTTTGATTGGTTAATGTTACATGTAGTTATACCTTTCTCCTTGATTTAAGAAACATGTTACATACGCTGAATCATCCAGTAACTCTGCCCAAAGATAAAAATGTATGACTCTACGACAATATCCTGCTATAATTCTTGTGTAAAGCCTGGTTTCCATATCGATGTGAGAAATGCAGAGAGCAACGCAATCAAGAGGCAAACCGCAACGCAGACATATGGAAACATGTCAAACAGAAGTGTTGCCAAAAACGCAAACCAGCCCCAGACGGATCGGCAAAGTTGAGCCCGGTTCAACTTTAGTGACTGTCTGCGCCAAGTTGCCAATTAGGCCTATACAAACACGCACACTGGCATGACGAGTGTACGATGTTTCTCTCGTTTTGCTTAGTACCACTCATTTTGTCCATTTTCTCCTTATTGCTGGAATAAGCAGCCCCAATCGTCAACAAAAAAAACTGACCATGAACAAACTACATCAAACTGGAGTATCATTTTGGCTTCAAGAGGCTACATTGCCACCTAAAAAGGCATTAGTTACAAAAATTTTCCGAGTCTCGCATGTCATTTTGTTTAATTTTTTTTGGGTGGAATGACGTCGCACAGCATCTCTTCCGCAACCATCTGCGTCTTGACGTCTTGTGGACCGTCTGCGTTACAAACGACCATAAGGAAACCAAGCTTAATAGACTAGTCAATGGTCAAATCTGACACGAGATCTTGCTTTTTTGGTACTATGATACCCAAAAGATAAAGTATCACATCCTGGCGACAGCCATGTTTGATTCTACAGGAACTCTTTAGTACAATCCAAACCTGACCTGCAGAATATAAGAATCACATTCGCCATGCAAAGTTGTTGTGTTTCCAATAAAAGATCTGATACGCCATTTTCTTTCCTGCATTACCTCAAATCCTAGAGTAAGCGAAAGTCGCTGCAGCGTGAATTTTGCAAAAACGGCCAGGGCTTCCGAGCCCGGTATGACTTGGTCCCTGCGGATGACGTAGAACGAGAATGTCACTTCCTGGTTGGTCCTTACGACCCGGTATTCCTGTCGGGATGAAAATAAAGAAGGGATTACGAAGAGCTGCATAACACAAGTACAAGGGACCGACAATTGTATAGTTAATGAGCCATTTCAGTCCAGACCTTTTAGGGCAAAAGCTGTCCAGGTGCTTTTTACTAGTTCGACTTGAGAGTTAAACAGAAGAGTTTGAACTTACCACAATGTCTATGACGTTGCCCGGGTCTGTTGACTGGCGCCTTTGTCGGCTGTGGCCTGCTGCAGATGTCTTCAGGGTGCTCAGACGCCTTACAAATCGCCACTTCTCCGGACCTGGTTTATTAATTGTCAAGACCTCTCCTTGGTGAGCAGCACCTGCATTACACCGAGGGCCAAAGTGGGACAAAAATGGGGTTTCTCCACAGAAATCAATCCTTAGAGTGCGCAACAAACCGACTAGACGGCAACTGAAACCTGCCAAGTCCAGACTTGGTTTCACACCATATCTAGACATATGCTTCACAAACATAGTCCAGTGTCTCACAGGCACGACAGACACAGTGTTGGTCTGATCATTTTATTTCTACTAGCCCTCTGTTTCAAGGTAGTCTACTAACAAGCGTTCATGATTTCATACAAGAGGAAAGCTTGACGGGTATCAAAAGTCAGTGTTGTACATGTATAAGAGTCCGTCACAAGTCCCTTCAGAAGTCCAGTCACAAGTCCAGTCACAAGTCCCTTCAGAAGTCCCTTCAGAAGTCCTGTCACAAGTCCCTTCACAAGGCCAGTCACAACTGACTGGGAGAACAGTCACAACAGCATGCTTTTGTCACAACTCATTTGACGAGCTTGTGATGGACTTGAATACAACACTGTCAAGATCTGATTTAGAGCGAGAGTTGTGCTGGCTTCTGGAGTTGACCACACACTCTTCCTCGGCCCTAACTTTTGCAGACCTTTAACGACATCAGTTCTAAACAGATCAGTCATGAATGGGGGAGCGAAATACTTATGACCGTCACTACAAAATATGCAGTGCAACTGTATTGAAAGATTGTTGACCACGGAGAGACCATAGATTTACCTAACTTAATGCTAGGTTTCAACAAAATCCATTCACTGTGAAGCAGTACGTCACTGCAACCTATGATTTCAGATAGTGTTGTAGTGAAGTTCAAGTCACAAGTCTTTTCTCAAGTCACAAGTAATTTGATAAACAGTGAACAATGCCAGTCTCCCTACATACCCAGTGGCTCGCAATTGCAAGGGTTTCTGGACTTGCAATGGCTTTGTACCAACCAAAACTATCGGCGGCCATTTTACCGTGCCGAATACAAAGGCAGTGGTGGGCTTGCTTGCCATTGTAACCACTGATGCCAAAAACGAAATCTGGTTGACAATGGCGAACGAACCTTTGTTTTACCTTTGTATGTGGCATGGTAAGATGGCTGCTGGTGGCTTCCCTGAACTCTGTGTGCTGATTAAGGGCATTATGGAGATTTTTTTACGAAGTCTGTGCTCGCAATGAGTGATTGCTGAAGGCCTTGACTGGCAACAACCATCTCCAACAACAAATTACTGTTTCCCCTTACTTTTCATGATGATATTTCTTCTCCTCCCTTGGGGGCTTTCTCTCCGACGACGGGTAGCTCCGCTGCCCTCCAGGTACAACTCCTCCAGCCGATTCCGGATGTCCATCTTGAAGCCGGACTGGTTGTAGTCCGTGTCTGGCACCACCAGGACCACTTCCAGCACATCGTCGGTCTGCACTCCGGGGACAGGGTACGGGTGGTCAGGGGCGGGCGTAGGGAGGTCTGGGGGGACCAAGGGTTTGGGCCGTGATGTTACCTGGCAGAAAAAAAGGAAAGTTAATTCCAGGCTTTCTTGCTACACGTGACTCAAAATGCCCTCTACCCCAATGTTTTCAGGTGAGAACTTTACCGAATCCTCCACGATCCAGCACTGCGCAACAGCAACTCAGCACATTCTGTGGCACTGCAAAGCTCTCTAAATAGATTTAAAAGAACATTTCTTACATGTAGTTGTAGAGGTCTACGGTAGCACCGTGCAAAGATATCTCTTTTATGAGCATGCATGGTTCTGAAGACAACCGGAGAGTACTCAGCATTTCGGACAGTATGCTCTGTCCGTCGTCAGGAGACTGCAGAGGCTCCCTTCAGAACCACACATACATGTACTAAAAAAAAAATCCTTGCATGGTACTGCTGCAAACCTCTACAACTAACTTGCTGCCTCCACCATGAAAAGCTTCAAAGCTCAAGAACATCTCTTGTTCAGAGTTGTTCGCACCATGTACACCTGAACTCCAAGCCTATTTTCCACAGCCTTCTGATCCCCGTTAAACCCTGTGAAATGAGCAAGCAGCGCAGCACAGCGCACAAAATCGGCCATCAGGCCCATTATAGAACACTGGCAAGGTGCTGCAGTCTGAATATCCATCCAACTACATGTACTGCAAAACCAAGTGCTGAATGTTGACATCTTCTGGGTTGCTCTGCCAGCAACAGACAATTACCTGTCCCTCACTGACCGTCTCTCCAATTTGAAATCTAGACACATACATGTACGCTGCCAATGATCCTCACCTCAACACCCATCTCAGCACTCATTGCTGCCAGACTGAGCGATGAGTACACCTGACTTGCAGCAATGGGCTCCTTGACCGTGCCATTCTCAGACAGGTAAAACTCGACATCCACATTGGCAGGATCTGCCGTCTGCCTCTGAATGTAGGTTATCTGATATACAGTAGATGGAAGCAGAAGTCTAATTATCAGCTTCAAACATTGTTAATATGGGTGATTCACAATGCAGTGCGCCACCAAGAGGTTGTCATGGAGAGGGCTTTTTGCAGTGCATTATGGGACAAACAGACAAAGCTTCATTCACAAACTGCACTGTGTGCGGAAAACACAAATTTTTTCCAAACATTCGTTTATCTTGGTTGAAAATTCGAAATTGCTTATTGCAAAGGGGTGTTAGGAAGTCCAAATGATGGTCTCTGTGTGGTGCAGGGAAAGTCTTCATCCATCAAATTTTCCAAAATTAAGTACTGGTACGAAGTGCGCTTAATTGTGGCAGCGTGTCGACTGTAAACTTGAAAAGTGATCCGTCTGCGGCAAACTCTTGGTGGCGCACTGTATTGTGAATCACCTGTATTGATACAACAGTCCTAATGCCTTGATTACATGATTTTTTTTAAGGGATGCGTTGTTTAGTAAGCTGATTACAAGTACCGGTGCATACACCTGAACTTATGGACATGATTTCTGTGCAAGAGAGTGTACTTATGAGACATTGAGAAATAACCAGTTTCCTTCACACAAGTACTGAAAGGGCTTTACCATTTCTTTTATTGTTTGTTAGAACTAAAAATGAAGCTTTCATCAGGCTATCAGTGATGATTGAAATTCTCATTAAAACCATGAACACTTGAGGATATGACAGACAGTGGACTGAATCCTTACCACAACGTCCACAGGATCTGTAGCCCTTCGATACCTTGCTGATCGCATGTGTTCTGCATTCCGCAGTTGTCTCTGGTCTACCATCGAGGTTGCTTCCCTTGGAGACCGTCGCTTCCGGTTAAGATTCTGCTTGCCGTCCAAATAAAGCTTCTCCAAATCAGTTTCCATTTTGGCAACAAAGGTCTTGTCGTTAACATCCTGAGCTGCATCAACTATGATCTCCATGCGGAGGGTCTTGTCAGCAGAGACAGGAGGCCTGGAAGTGGCTTTTGTAGTAAGACTGGTTGCAGGAGTTGTCAACTTGGCTGTTGTAGCATCCACTAGCAAGGTCGTCCCGTATTTGGTCGCAGAGTCGTCAGTTGGTGTTCCCCTCGCAGATGTCGATCCTGCTGTCGTTGCATCAGTCTGTACGGCGTACGTGGTGCCACCTGTTGGAGTTCTTGCATTAGTTACCGATCCTGTTGCGGTAGCATCAACTTGGGTTGTTTTCGCTCCTACTGGTGGTGTTGCTGTTGCATCAGTTGCCTGCGTGCCAACTGCAGTTGTCGGCACCGCTGTTGTTGCTTCAATGGTAGTTGTACCAGCTTTTGACGTTGTTGCATCAGCCGTTTGTGTTCCAGCAGCAGTCGTTAATCCTGCTGTAGCTTCTGCAGTTGTTGTAGGATCTGTCTGTGTTCCTAAAGAAGTTGTAATTCTTGCTGTGATTAAACTGTCTACTGTTGTCTTCGTTTCCACTGTTGTTACATTATCTGTCTGTGTTCCTGGAGCAGTTGTCGGCCCGACTGTTGAGAAACTAATTTGTGTTGTCTCGGCTTCTGCAGTTTTTGCATTATCTGTCTGTGTAACTGAAGCAGTTGTTAGCCCTACTGTTGTGAAATTAAGTTGAGTTGTCTCAGTATCTACGGTTGTTCCAGAAGTGGTCTGAGTTCCCACAGCAGTTGTTGGCCCGACCGTTGGGCCATTAACTTGAGTTGTCTCAGTTTCTCCTGTTGTTGCATTATCAGTTTTTGTTCCTGAATCAGTTGTTGGCCCAACTGTTGTGAAATTAACTTGAGTTGTTTCCGTTTCCACAGTTGTCCCATAGGTGGTTTGTTCTCTAGCAGCAGTTGTTGGCCCAACTGTTGTGAAATTAACTTG